>LGRX02003335.1:0-67640 GCA_001247695.2 Cymbomonas tetramitiformis
CCATGAGGGGGCAAGAGCGGGCCTCGGCGTTTTGCCACATGAGGGGGCAAGAGAGGGGTGAAGATGGTACGTTGTGCAAAATGAAAGGTCAAGCTCCGTCAACACTGGGCACAGCTGCGGCTCGGCGTAGCCCAGAGAGTTCAGGGTCTTGTCGGAGATGTTCGTTCCCTTTAGAAACAGCCGCACGAGGTGTTGCCCGCAGCCGGCCAGGAGCACCTCTAGATCATCATCCCCGGTCTGCCAGAGAGACCATCAGCCACCGCACCCCATCCTCCAGGCATCACACACGGGGTTTGTGCACAGATGGCTCCAGTTGCAGGCGATCTGGAGCGTTCATCCTGTGTCACCTTGCCCCAGCGATGCTCAAGACAGTGGCTGCAGCTCAGCTAGACAGGGCTGCCAAGGGCAAGTGTGGCTGGCTCGAAGCCCCTTGCACGCGGCCCGTCCCCCAGCAGTGCGCGGCCACCGGGCGTGATCGGGCGCACCTCTCTGAGGAGGCTCATATCCAACAGCTTCAACTTCTTGAAGCGCCCCACGCACGGCGCCACCTGCACATCGCCTCCGGCCTCACTCCAACTCAAGCGCCTCCCCAATTCAGGCTACCTACCTGTGCATCGCCTGGCGCTTCAGCACCCCCGCCCCCCAACAAAGCGCAGCGGTCGCAGCCAATGGCCCAGCTGTTTTGGCAGCTTCAAGTATATATTACAAGAATATATATATATGCAATATATGGTTGGAATATGGTTGGTTCGAAATCGACCATATACCTTATGATTCCTATACGGGCATTTTCAATGGGCTGAACCGTATATCTTAGGTCTAATATTCGGCGGCGAACCAAACCTGTGATATCTAGGTTTACCCTATATATGAACAACCCTGGTCAAAACCTGCCTCACGAGCAGAGGGGAAATCTGGAGTGGGGGGAAGGAGAAGGGAGGAGAGGTTTGGGTCCGGAAGTGACATCGGTGCCATCCTAGGGACACTGATCTGTCACTGCGACTGAATCTGACGGTTCATAGGAACCTCAATTGTGTGTCTCGCCCATATCAACCACACAAAAGAGCACACATCTCGAAGAGTCCGTCACGGAGGGGGGGCGCAGGTGGGGGGCGCACTGCGGCTTGCAGGCCCGAGCAGCCTGCGATGACTACCTTCTCAAGATTCGGGCTGTGGTCCGCCAGCTCTTGGAGCGCAGCCGCGGAGATGCGGGCGCACCCGGAGAAGTTCACCTCGCGCAGGTTTGCAGCCGCCCGTTGAGCGAGACGTGCGATGATGGCATCGTTCACCACGGAACAGTTCTGCATGCCAGCGTTCCGACCCCGCCGCGCCGTCAGAGTGCAACGAGACTCTGCCGACCCTCCCCCTCGCACCTCATGTGAGGCAAGAGCCGGGGCTCAGAAGGGGGGAAACGAGATCGAAGGTGACAAAGAAGTGCACAAGGGAGTTCGTGCGGCGCAAGCAGCGATGACTCGGGTGCGGTGCAGCCACCTCGATGCTGAGCTGACACGCTGCGAAAGGGGTCCCGGGAGTGAGGCCTCAGCCCGGGGCGGTTACCTCAATATTTAGCTCGCGCAGCTCGCTGCTCGCCCCGCAGAAGGCGTCCAAGGAGCGATAACTCGGGTTGCACTCTGCGAGGTTCAGTCTACAAAAACCAGCGGGGTCAGGCGGGGAAATGCCGCCCTCTCGGCAGACAGCGGACGGCAAACAGCAGGGGGGCAGCCAGAAAGCCCTCCCTCCCATCTGCCAGCTCACCTATTGAGTCCTTGGCACGCTTGTAGCCAGCCAGGTTCGATTCCATTCACTAAGTGCTGGGTACAGTGTACAGGTCACAATGGCAAGTGCCCACTTCGACCCCACGGTACCAGGCATCCGAGCCATGGATTGGCTTGCTTGCCCATCAATCAGGTCCTCAGCACTGCAGGCGGCAAGCGGTCACTGCATTTATATACAAATGGATGCCCCAGACAGCTCCAAGCCAGAGTGTCAGATGCACTGCCGTCGCCAGTCGTTCTAAAAAATTTGCCCAAGTGCCCGGCAACCCCACCCCAAAGAGGCGCCGGCTGCGGCAACCCCCACCCCATAGGAGGCGCCGGCTGCGCAACCCCACCCCAGGAGGCGCCGGCTGGGCAACCCCACCCGAAGAAGAGCCGGCTGCGGCAACCCCCACCCCAAAGAGGCGCCGGCTGTGGCAACCCCCACCCCATAGAGGCGCCGGCTGCGGCAACCCCCACCCCAAAGAGCCGGCTGTGGCAACCCCCACCCCAAAGAAGGGCCGGCTGCGGCAACCCCCACCCCAAAGAAGGGCCGGCTGCGGCAACCCCCACCCCAAAGAAGGGCCGGCTGCGGCAACCCCCACCCCAAAGAGGAGCCGGCTGTGGCAACCCCCACCCGAAAGAAGGGCCGGCTGCGGCAACCCCCACCCCAATAGAGGGGCCGGCTGTGGCAACCCCCACCGCAAAGAGGGGCCGGCTGTGGCAACCCCTCCTTCTTCACCATGAAATGAAATGATGTGTCACAAAAATGCATCCGCTCACCGGTCGCAAAATCAAACAGAGGCAACGCACTTGGTCAGTCGTCGCAGCTGAGCCACAGCCGCCAAGAGGCCCTCGTCCTCACTCAGCTGGAGGCCCTGCGACAGCCGCGCGCACCACAGGTCATTCGCTGCCCTGGTGCAACCGCTACCGCAGAAGCGCATCGTCTGAGACTGCCCTCCGGCTCTCTAAGAGGCCCCCAAGCGGCCCGGAAGGGGTCCGCAAAGGGTCTTCTTGATGGTTTCTCGATGCAAAGGGGGTAGCAGGGATGTACGCTGCAATATCTCCATATGCTAATCATCTTATACAACGTTTTCGGATGTAATCGCCACAGTCATGATGACGCAAAAGTGAACATTGCAAATGTAAACCAAAGCCCAATTTTTATCTGCACCATCAGATTTCGATTCTGATAGGTTGCTAACTTGAAATCGATTTAGTGTGAAAAATGACCAAAAAATGTGCATGGGTGCATTCGGACAAAGCTGTGCTAAAGTCAACTTTTCACGGCGGTTCGATCGACCAGGAGGGTTTCGTCTCGTTCGCAGGATTCTCACCTGCAAACGGGAACCCTAGGGAAGGGGTCGGTGCCCATACCCTTCCGCTTTGCAATTTGGTGCATGATGTTTGAAAATTAGAAAATTCCTCCCGATGAATCTTTCAAATTGAAGGTTTTATATCCGAAATACTTCAAGGTTCACTCAGAAATATATCGTGAATGTACCAGTACGGTGGGTGCACTTAGCGCTCAGGGTTCTCTTCAATGCGCGGGGCTCGAGGCGGGTGGAACCAAATGACCAACTGAAACACAGATGCACACATACAACGTTGAAAACATGCTTCAGTAGTTGTTATTAGTATTTCTTAGCGTTCCCTTCGGCAGGATACCGAAGGGAATGCCGTTTTGCGGATGCCGGTTCCCGCTTCCGCCACACGAAGCGGGGAATCTGAGATCTGCTTCCAGTCACTGAATCTGTGCGGGGATGGTTCCTAACGTTCATAATACCTTCAAGTAAACATTGTTTGCTTCTATTACATCGCGAATACTTGTTAATTTTTTCAGTAATCTACCCTGCTGCACCAGGTTTTCATGGTGTCAAGCGCTTAGGAAGCGCGAACGGAAGCGGACAGATTCCAGAAAGATACCGGCGTGATTTTGATAACGGCTTAGATGTCCTTCTGATTCAATCGCATGACTGTTCGGAATTTGCAACCAATGAAAAATATAATTCGCATCTGAGAAATCGAAGATGGTATATTATATAATGTTCCTTACACATAAATTGCGCCGCCGGATGTCGCAGGTAGGTCGGGGTACGGAAGTGGTGGGGCACAGGAGGGAGGCGGGAAGGTGCGCCTGGGCGGTGGCAAAAGATCAAGGAGGTAGCAGAGAGGACCAGAGAGATCCAAGGAGATGGTGGAGGTGTGCTGGCATGGCAGCCGGGAGGTCTGGACAGGCGGCGGTTGGGCACGGACCTTCAGGCAGAGCGAAGTTATATTCACACTGCGACATAGAATAGCTGCAAGTGACGCGCTTGTGAGCTTCTGGCAGCCAGTCACATCCAGTGACTCCTGTGGGATCCCCGACCGCCGCCGGCAGAGTGAGCTCCTGGAGCCCTCGGACAACCCTAGAACACGGTGAGTGGAGCAGTGGCGCAGAGAATGTCCCTGAGACCAGAGCTACGGTTGATGCGCAACTGCTGGCGGGCCAAACGCCCTATAAGCTGTTCGACACCGGAGGACAACCCAAGTTGTCTCATTGAGGCGATGTACTCGCGTAGTTGATAAGACGGGGTCAGACATAGAGTACGCTTCGGTGCGAGATCAGAAAGAAGCAAAAAATATTTGTCCGCAGACTGGAGCGCCATGGAGAAAAATGCACAAACGCCTCGGAGTTGGACTGGATCCTCAAAATTCAGGCCGCAAGGTGAACGCTCCAGATCAAGGATGTGCGCAAGCTTAGGTTAAGTTTGATTCTCGTTGGAATGCACAGCAGGCTTTTCTGTCTACAACTGCCTCGCATGCACAAGCAGATGCCGAAATGCGATTGGGTGTTCAGTGGGTGCCTCTGAAGGCGCCGGCGCGTTTCACGCTCTGCATGAAACTCGGAACTGCTGCACAGCTGGCGCAGGCAGTAGTAGCTGCGCAAGCCGTAATAATAGGTAGACGAGCAGATCTCACCAGTGCTTGCACATTGGGCATTCGTGCAATTGCAAAGAAATCATCTGTGCCCACAGAAACGCCCTCACATTACTCCACATGTTACATAGCATCAGCCTCGCATCGCACGACACAGAGAGAACCCCAAAGCGGGAACAGTCGCCAGAACAGTGTCCCAAAGCATGTCATCTTATATTACTGCGCCGGTGGTGAGGTGGGGGGTCTGTCGGCCCAGCGCCGGGCCAGCCCTACTCAGACCGCATAGGAAGGGTGGGAGGGCCTGCCAGGCCAGGTGGCACTGCAGTGGGAGGGCCTGCCAGGCCAGGTGGCACTGCAGTGGGAGGGCCTGCCAGGCCAGGTGGCACTGCAGTGGGAGGGCCTGCCAGGCCAGGTGGCACTGCAGTGGGAGGGCCTGCCAGCCTGCCAGGCCAGGTGGCACTGCAGTGGGAGGGCCTGCCAGGCCAGGTGGCACTGCAGTGGGAGGGCCTGCCAGGCCAGGTGGCACTGCAGTGGGAGGCTACCAGCATCCGCGTTGACTGCATGGTTGAGGTTGAGCTCCCTGCATCGCCCGCCGAGCTCGCTGAGTGCACCAAAGGCGGTAGGTTCGAGCACGCCACAGGGAGACACAGCGGGAGAAGTGTGCTCTCTCTCCAGCGGAGTCAGCTCCCACAGCAGAGCCCCGGAGTCGAGCAGATCGACGCCGTGGACCAAAGATCCAACCGACTCAAATGTGAGACGCTGTGGGAACGCTCCAAAGGGCAGTCGCTCTCGGGCAGTACCGGGGCACAGGCACACGTGCATGGTCAGCACCTCGGATGGGCCGAAGCAACGAGGCGCTCTGGTGTGAGGGCAGCACCCCGCGCTAGCAGTGCAGGGGAAGGAAGATGTGCCCCTGGCTCTTCAAATAAGTGCACAGCGAGGGTGTCGAGAACAGTATGTGTAGTAAGGTCAGAAGGATCAGATGAGGCCCGGCAGGCATGTCACGGAAGGCATTCTTATGAAGCCGGCTTTCATCCAGCGGAAATAAACCCGGTTATTGGAGAGCCCGGTTGTGAAGTTCCCGGCTCCTTCGGGTGGAAGCCCGCGGCGTGCACGACTTCCGTAACAATAGAGGCGGAAGCAGGGGAAAGACTGGAGCGGTACAACACTCTAGTAGATAGCAGCTTCGGGCGAGAAATGTGAAGTGTAGCGCACCTCATGCTCGACCCCTCGAGCATCATCCTCAGAGTTTTCCCATAAACCATGCGGCGATTGGAGATGGATTGCAGGAGCTGAAAGGAACGACATAACAGCGCGAACCCCGCAAATAAACAGAGGAATCCAAGCTCGCCACTCACAGCCACGTCAACCTCGGCGCCCGCAATGCATCAGGTCTCCCCGAAAGTAGGAAACAAGCCACGGGGAGGTCCGTATTTAGATATCTCCAACAAGCACCACACGAGTAATCGTATGCCGAGAGGTCTGTCTTAACCTCCCACGGCGCACCGTCCATCGGGCGCTCGCACGGCGCAGTGCACCGTCCATCGGGCGCTCGCACGGCGCAGTGCACCGTCCATCGGGCGCTCGCACGGCGCAGTGCACCGTCCATCGGGCGCTCGCACGGCGCAGTGCACCGTCCATCGGGCGCTCGCACGGCGCAGTGCACCGTCCATCGGGCGCTCGCACGGCGCAGTGCACCGTCCATCGGGCGCTCGCACGGCGCAGTGCACCGTCCATCGGGCGCTCGCACGGCGCAGTGCACCGTCCATCGGGCGCTCGCACGGCACATCGTGAAGCTTATCCTGCGATATCAAGCACACTGGATCGCCTGGAAACAAACCCAAGCTGATGACAGCACAATAGCGCGAGGGCGGTAGGTACCTGCAGCCGCACGTGAGCCGGTAGGCTCTGCACTTTCTCCCGATCGAACGTCACATGGTGCTGAACGTTTCGAGCAACTTGGACCATACAAAGCTTTTGCAGGTAGGACACGTGGCCTGCAGCCGGCGACAACGGAGTCAGGGCATGGAGTACGGCGACGCTGAGGCGTCTGCTTCCCAAGTCGTCAAGAGATTTGAAGTTCTAGATTTAAAATCTTAAAATTCACGGAAACCTAATTTGCAAGCGCGAGCGAGCCGGCGTGCACAAGCGCACCGCGTGTGAGCTCGGGCTTGGCGACCACGCGCTCCGTGAGGGATGCACGGGGCACACAAACCGCAGGTCAATGCTGGAGGTTAGCGCCGAGCCGTTGCTGCGACCAGCTTGGGCTTGCAGAACTTAAGACAGCTTTTGGGCGCACCAGTGAAAGCTGTGCGGCAGAGAGGGCACCGCGTAGGTTGCAGCGCTTGCCTACACCTGTTGTCGACAGTCCTTGGTCAGTCGAGCTCAACCCTGGACCTTCGGACCTTCGCAAGGGGAGTATGCGGTCGTGGGTGGTAACACATTTGCGCACCCATATTTAGGGTTTGCAACTCGTCGGAGGCGCCGACCCACTGTGCAGATGTGCACTTCCCTAAACATCCCTCAGGGACACAGCCATGAACGTGATGCGGCCCATCGTTGCCGCGGTTCGGCGAAACTCTGGGACCAGACGACTTGGAAGGGCGCTGTCAACTTATACACCTCGAGTGGTGGTCGACTTTGGGCCAACCAAAGCACAAGTGCTTGAGGCTCCTCCACGCACTCCACGCACTCCACGGCGGCCTTAGCTGTGCTCGCTCTCCCCAAGTTGTGGGGGCAGGCGCACGTCGCGGTATTCGTGTGGTGAGCACAGCGCAATCTCGCACCGAAGACTTGCCCGAGTTACTCTCGTAAGGCCTAGGTCACGGGTCGGCCAGGGGAAGACTGGCACCCGGGGCCTGGGGAGAGGCGGGCGCCCGGGGCCTAGGGGGAGACGGGCGCCCGGGGTCGGGGGGGAGACGGGCGCCCAAGGCCTGCGGAGAGAAGGTCACCCCGGACCGATAAACAAACGCTGGATGAGCTCGTCATAGAAAGCGTAGGGCCCGAGTTTCAACACTCGCCCAACTACTGAGAGGCCGTCGAGTGCATATCTGAGGTATCGCTCCTTCTTGGTAAGATATGCTCGGTGCGTCAGGGAATCCAAAGCGTTGCGCTCACAAGGATTCACGATCCTGCTGCAGAGTGCGCAAGGGACGCACCAGGTGCACAAGTCATGGCCACACGGCCGAAGGGTAGCATCGACAGCACGGTCAAGACACACGGGGCACTTTGAATACGTTTCCTTTTCTGTCGCCCGTTTCTCGCTTGAACCCGCTTCATCCCACGTTAGCGATCTCCTCGCTCTGCCGCCCCACAGCGCGCCTTCCCCGAACTCGCGGGCAGTATTCGTGGAGAGAACAGACGTCGGCGACATCTCTCCCTGTAGCTCAGGATAACGAAGAGTGGAGTAAGTCCAGGAAGTGCAGCTCTATCCAAAAATAGTTTTGTGGGCATGATTGCGACAATTGAAGTTGAACTTTAGTAGCCTGACGCGTTCAAATTGTAGAGATAGCCAAGCTTCTGAGGCGATAAACGAAATTTTGTCGCTTACGCACAAGAATTTCTATAACGTTACCTCGGGACTTGAAGGACCGGAGTCTTTGGGGGAAAAGTGCTCGGACATCTGCCAGATACGTTTGTCTTCACAAAAAATGTGCGAGCGCTGAACAAGATGTCGGCTTCAGTGCTGTCAATCCGCGGGCGGAAAGCTTCAGTACTATCGCGCCAATGACCTATGGCACGCGTGAGCATTCTGAGTACGACATCTTGAGTACTTCAACAACTCTACGTCCTTTTCATGCGCAGGCAAACCGAAAGAGAGTATGCAAATCTGGAAGTTTTCTGCAACAGAAGTTTCGACTTTATTCGTGAGGGTGCCACGCGACGGCCATCTCCCGACCAAAATAGCATCTCGGATCCATAGGGTTTGTAACGTTTTATGGCAGAAAGCGCAGTCGCCAGTTCATCATTCGCACCTTGACCTTCACGCTCAAGCCCCGAGAGTGTCACAAACGGTCATCTGAAATTATGACGTGCTCAGTTATAGCTGTAATAGCTGCAAAATTCACGGTGCTACGGCGCGCTGGCGCTGGCGCCAACCCCGCGATGGTCATGCGATCCGATGGATCCTGCTCAGAGCTGGAAACTTTTAGTTTTCAGATTTACGGTCGGAAACTTTCGAATGCTTTCTGCTATAAAGTGCTATCGTGTGGAGTGCTAGGATGCTGAAGGTTGACTCCAGCAATCAAGTGCACTGACAAGCAACGATGCCGGCATCGCCAAAATATGTCGACCTCAAGACGTGCCTATTCAGACTTCCGCATATTCAGACCTCCTGGGTGAAGCGTACTTTAAGTTCCTTCACTTAGCGGACATTGACATGTACTTGCGATTATGTCAGCCACATGTTCAAAACGCGAGGCGGGGCGAGACGACGTTGAGATGGGAACTGGTTAGAACTCGGGCACCGTAAGGCTGAAGATAAATTGTTCCGTTCAGGGCTTGTGCTGTTCGCGTTGATTTAGGTGGCCGAACGAGCGTTACAATTGCCACATTGTGAGCGCGCCTTCCGCACAATTTTCTTGCGGCCATGTTAGCGAAACGAAGGCCTCCACGGAAGGATTCGCGAACGCAAGCCACAGGCGTCTTGCGCGGTTCCTCCGACCCGGGACATCTGAACTGGGATGACGAAGGGGCTCTTGAACATATATGGAAGCGGGAGGCCACAGAGCCCGAGGAGGACACCATCAAATCTGAGGTGCCCAGACCACCAAGGGCGCACATCGCATGGTGCAAAAAATGCCTGTTTTCCGACGTGCCCACTCACGCCAAAATCGAAGCTTTATTTCTGCCAAACTGCGCGTTTCGCGCCCAAGTGCAAGTGCCAAAAGCAAGGGCTGCGCTGCTCCTTTTCCAACGACGTTACAAACTTACCTGTATGTTGCCTGTTACGCGCGGTGCTTTGTCACGAGAGTCTCCAGGGACTGGTCCTTGGCATTAGGAAGTTTGAGTCCTCAGACGAAGTGGTTTTCTCGTGCATCGCAGCGTGTGATGATTTCATGGTTCCTCCGAGCTTTTGCAGCTTACCATGCTGTCGTGCTTTCTTCCCCGGACCAACATCCATATCATCTCAGCCGAGAACTCCCCGGCGCCTCGGCAACATCAGAAAACCTTTTCACGTTTCTCGTCTCTTGAATCCGATGTCCTTACACTGAGCGCTTGCAACGCTCACCTGGCGGAGGACTTCGCTCCCACTCGGACGCCGGAACCTCTCAGGGATATTTTGAACTGCAAGTTAATAGTTTGCAAGATAAAACTTCGCTGGAGGCTCACTTCCGCGGGGACGACGAGACGCGCTCGAGCACCGAGTTTCCTCAGCCTTGCCGGTGTTGACTCCGCGTGTTCCTCACCTCACTGCAGAGCACGCTGGCCAAGACCCTCAGGGAGGCTCGCGAAGCTGCGGAGAACCTCGAGGTTCTGGAGCCCCTTAGCCTTCCGAGGCTAGCACTTTCCGAATCTGAACCTGAACCTGAGCCTGAGCCACTCGTGTGTGCCACCTCACACCGAGACGATTCCGAAGGTAATTTTGTCCGATCAGCTTCCCTGGACTGACATTAGTGCCGGTATCCAAGAGTTGCGTTCGAATGCCAGGAGCATCACAACCTCATTTCCTAACAGCTCAACCGGATCCTCGTTTGACGATTTTCGGACGTTTCTCATCCTCTACGGCTGCTGCAGTGCCCAAGTTTCAGAACAGTCCTTTGAAGATGGGCACGGAGGAATCAATACGCTCCTGAGGGCTGCTTCTGGGCTGTAGTGCTAGTTTTATAAGTTGCCACGATACCCAAATCACAGTCAGGGTAGGTGGTTGACAGACGACCCATGGCTTGGATCTCATCGTTTTTCAGAGAGGCAGCGGAGGGGTCCGACCAAGGCATCGAAAAACGCGACGACGAAGCCATTGAACGTTCGGTACGAAACCCAATGTCCTTGTCCTTTTCGGAGCTTTTGTGAGCAGGTCTCACTGTCATGCCTGCGCTGTGCTTTCCTTTTGTAGTGGAAGATGTCGATGGCTCACTCGTCTTGCTTTAGGGGGAAAAGGATGTCTAAGGGATTCCTGCAGAAACTATTCTGTCCGTCAGGTCTGTGTCCGTCAGTGCCAGCAAGAACGTGGTGTGGCCGGCTTTTCAGCGTTGACCATGTTGGGCCCAACACTGACCCTAACCCTAAAAGAGCATGCCAAACCTCCAAGACTGCGCCTTGCCACGTGGTCTCCCGCGAGCCTGGCAGCCGCCATTATGCACCACAGTAGCAAATATATATATATTTACTGCACCGCACTTGCTTCAACCCTGATTTGCGTCACAGCAGCACGCGTGCACTTGACCTCATTGGAGCATCATGCTGACTGTGCACCCCAGCTGCCGCATCGTGCACCGCGGTATGGTTTTCTCCGACGGACGGCACGTTCTTCAAGCTCGATGCGCACCACAAGCGCGTACGTGTGCTTTGCACCGTGGTCAACATCCCTGGTGCACTTGTTGGCAAAATCGGCTGACAATTCTATTTTGGAGAGAGTGTTGAGTGACGGTCAGCAAACACACGATCATCTTGCACGGTGCCTTGTATTTCCGGCTGAGCCTGCTCAGGCTGATGTTTTGGAGAGAGTGTTGTGTGATGAGCATCAAGGCTGTGGTCAACATGCATGGCGCACTTGTTGGCTACGTCCGATGAGGGAGATTGTTGGGGTATTCGCGAGATGGAAGCAGTACGAATACACAAAGCAGTCCACCCACGACTGCGCAGCCTCCTGCTCCCTCCACGAAGCCGCCGCCGCACGCGCCCGGCAAAGGGCGCTCCCGCGCGGCCTCGATCATCAAGAAGGCCATCAAGGTGCGCGCACCTGCTCATCGCTGTTCTGCTCGGGCTTTTTCTCCAGCAACCAGTGGAAACATGAGTGAAGAAGGTAAGCCACGCTGTGGAAGGTTGATTAGCTTGCGCTGTCTCCTCGCCGTTGCTGCTCTGAGGCTATTGACTTACGCTTACAGAAGAAGGAGGTGGACCGTGGATGCCAAACTGAGACTTTGGGGGCCGCGATGACGGAGGAGATGTCATCGCAGACAGGCAGCGTTGAAACCGGGGACAAGGCAAGAGCACTCTCTGAAGGGGTTCCTTGCACCGGACAGGCTCTGCTCGTGTTGCAGTAGTCTATGTATGCCTCTGTGCTTTTGTCGTTGTTTTGCTGTTTATGACCTTTGGCACTAAGGCTCTCAGCACTGCAACAACATGCCCTTGTGCCTCTTGCCTGCTTTGAGAAGCTTCCTGCCTCTTGCCTGCTCAGAGAAGCTTCCTGCCTCGCACCTGGTCAGAGAGACTTCGTGCCTAAGATAAAGAAAAGGTTGCTTTGGGGTTTTGGTTGGTTTGCACTTGTTCGCTCCAGGAGATACAAGTTGACGTCAAGCTCAGTCATGAGAACCGTCGTGTGCGCAGCTGCCAAACAGACTGCGTTGAGACAGATGTGGCCACCACACAGTGCAACCCCGACACCCGCGACGCTGAGACCACCATGCCCACAATTCAGAGCGAGGAAGGAGTCACGCAAACAGAGCCTGCACCTGAGCAAGAGGTGAGACGGATCTATTATCTGCGCAGAAAGGCAGAACGAGCGATATCTTGAATGGTTGCTGTATGCAAACCTGAATCCGCTCTTGTTTTAGCACCCTTGACATGCAAGTCATCACCAGTGGCGTTGAGTTATGCTGCAGCCATTTTCTGTAAACTCTTTCTGTCTCGAGGAATGTACTTACCCGACGTGTGAACTGTCTTTTCCATTTGCGCATTTTCGCTGTTCAGCATGATTATCCCGTGAAGTATTGGACGCCATCATCAAAGCATATTGTCGCATCAGTCCAACTGTCTTGACGAATAAGCAGCAAATGAGTTTTCGTGTTTCTCGGACTAGCCGATGCATATCAGTCACGACTTCGCGGAATTTATATCCTTCCCAAAGCCATCGTCATAACCCTCTTCGAGGACCCTGCAAGGACTTATATTAGGTGCGCGCATGAGTATATTTCGAAGACCATACTCCATTGCTACCAATGCTCAGGTTATTGAATCCGGTGTCTGATCAGCTGACATCGTTTTGGAATGGGCTGCCCTTGGACTGGTTTCAGGACCTGCTCCTCCAAATACTGCGACACTGCGCTCCAGAGGTACTGCGCACTTGCCTCACACTGCCACAGCTCCATATGCCAGTGCAGTCGGCAATGCCGTAAATTTGGAAGCATCAGTTGCGGATGCCCTCGTGACTACACGTGCTGGAGTGACTTGCAGGGCGGCCTTTGCTCGATGGATTTTGGCAAGGATAAAAGAAAATTGAATATAAAGATCCAAAACGGTCGCCCTGCTATCCATACAGGTGGCATCTCGCCCTCTGGCACCTGCCGGCGGCCACAGTGTGTCATCTCGCCCTCTGGCACCTGACGCCGGCCACAGTGTGGCATCTCGCCTGACTCCGCTTTGCGTTAGCAGAAATATGATTGCAGCCTTGGGCATCTTTGATGATATTTATGGTAAAGGATATCGGTGTTGCTCGCCTTTCAACTTGTCTGCTCTATGGTGAAAATACATGTTTGCAAGAACTTCACCAGGAGCTTTGCAGTATCAGTTTATCATGCAGGTTGATTCCACTTCGCGGTGTGCACGGGATGGGGTGGTGCGATGCAAGCAGGTGGCGGCTACATGAGTGTGGAAGACTTTTTGAAGCGCTACAGACGAATTGACCCACAGAATTCTGAAGGGGCGGGCTCCTAGTGTCACCGGGCATTCAACCAGGTATTCGTCGTATTTGGCCCGGTAATTCTGTGTTCCTCTCAAGGATATCGTTATCAGGCAAAACGGCCAACAAGGGGATTTTTACAGGATTTCTTCTCTACAGGATTTGGCTGTGCACCTGACCACTTCATTTGACAAATTACATGCCGGTGCTTTGTAGTAAGCCAGAGTGTATTTGAATTTGACAAATTGTATATAATTGCAGGTCGAGGGGGGGGACAGAGCTGATGACCAGAGAGAAACCACCTGCACTATTTGGTGCGTCGACAAATGGTGTGTTGCAATGATTGACTTCTAAGGTCAGAATTATGGCTGCTTAGTTGGATGGCGCGATGTGTTCTGATAGAGATGGCGCTGTCTTTAGTGGCACTAGTGTTCCAGACGTATCCACTGGATCGAGTTCTCAATATATTTATTAGAATATAGGAAACGAAGCAACATACATGATAAATTCATATCGAATTGCCGAACAAATGCAATGGATCGGTGTGGACGCAACAATCTTCGGCAACGTTCACAGAGGGTCCCACTTTTCCTCGTCCTCCCTCGCCTTTGGATGTCTTTCACAATTGATGGGTGTGTGCCGGCGCAGCCGACCAGCACTCTACTGGCTGTTGAGCCACCCAGCTCTTTGTCTGCTGTCCTAGCACTCCACCAACCCCCAGTGCTCCCAGTCCCTGGCAGCAAAAGTGCCCTGCCGACTTTCCCAGTGCCTCCGGCAGTCCCTGCGCACATCTGGCTTTGCTTACCCAGCGCTGGGCCAATTATGATTTTGTGTGTTCTGGCAAGTAAGGCGACGTGCCGCACCACTGCAGCCCCACGCACTCCATCAGCTGCGGCTTGAAGTGCTCTGCCAGCTACAGTTGCAAACTCAATTAGCAAACCAGAAATCTTGCCTTCTTGTCGGCTGCTAGCTCACGCGCAAGCATAGCCACTTGAGGCCGTGCGCGCTCTGCTGGAATCCCTCTGCCATATGTTGCCACCCAAGCAGCTTGCCTTCCCGCCCTACTGGCTGCAGCCTTGCGCGCTCTGCCATATACCCTACTGGCTGCAGCTTGGCGCATGGTACCAGATACCCTGCATGCTGCAGCCTTGAGTAGTGTGCCAGATACCCTACTGGCTGCCGTTCGGGCGCACCGAACCATATACCAGACCGGCAGCAGCCTTGTGCACCGTGCCAGATACCCTATAAGCTGCTTTCAGACGCACCGTGCCAGACATCCTACTAACTGCAGCGCGGTGCGCCGTGCTAGATACCCTACTGGCCACAGCCTTGGCTGCGTGCAAGACACCTTACTGACTGCAGCCTTGTGGCGTGTCTCATATGCCTTACGGTACCGGCTGCAGCCTTGTGCACTGTGCCAGATACCCTACTGTATGCATGACTTTTGCCCTCCATGGGGGAACAGGCAAGTCGTTTTTGGAAAGAACTGGGCACATATTGGGGCAGTGGAGACATATACATGCGAAGTATACGTAGGGACAGTGGAGACATGTAAAGGGCCAGTCTGGGTGATCCTGGATGCCTCTGATATACGGTGTCATGTCAATACACGTGTATGTGACGTGATGGTGGTTTTGGAATGCTGTAATGTAATGGGCGAGTGGGGACACTTTTGCTTATTACTTTACTCAAATATAGGGACCGTGGGGACACATATACGGGCATGTCCCTGTATGGGCCAAAGTGTCCCTATATCTGTCGGACACATATATGAACATATCTCTATATGGGCTATTACCACATTGATGACACCCTGCAAAAATACGGAGTGCTGCTCCCAACACAGTAGGTGAGAAATAGCGGCTTGAAGCAGAAAATATAAAGAGCAGGTCGCTGCAACATGAAAGTGCCAAGACTGATAGGGCCTTCGCACATATTATACTCAATCGCGAATTATTCGCGATCGTCACCCGCGCAGTCGTCTTTGAAGTATCTCCATTGCCCGCGCCATTAGATCCCAGTGGATGACGGTCGTTCTGTCCGTCGATATCCAAGTTGAAGCGAACGAGAGTTTTCCGATAATTCGGTCGAAATGCAATTGACGTTGGATCCTGAGTTTTCCATCGAAATCTTGCAACGACAGATAAGTGAGTAATATGCAATCTGAAAACTGCATGATATTTTTTCTGGAATGGGCGCCCACCGCAAGATGAGTCGTGGAGCCGGGCTACAAAGCTCTGAGGGTGCAATCCGATGCAGTTATTCACTGCAAAGTGCCTGTACATGCATGCTTATGTGTGAGAATGCTGCTGAGGACGCCGTCGAAATCTCAGCAGTCGTCTTTCCTCGTCTCCTACTAAGGGAACGGGTGACTGTCTTACGATTTGCAGGCAATCAGTCACAGCATATCTTGTGCAAAACAGTCCCAACATATCTTGCAGCTACAAAATGTCCAGGGGTTTGCTACAAACCGATCCGGTTATCGCAACTAATGTGTATTTCGCCTGCGCCAAGTGCGGGTATCGATATTTCAAATGGGTCATCGGGTTGCCGTACGCAGTTGCCCTTGGTTAACTCGTCGTCCGTTGAAGAGAACGGTTGTTTCCCCTGGATATACAACTGTCGCCGTTATCATCCCTTGTAGCCATGTTTGGCTTCTGACAGATTTTAGTTTTAGTTCCTCATCTCCATGTTGATTTCCTGTGTGGCGTGTCTCTCGCTTTTGGGACTGATTAAGTTTCGGTTTGTTTGCGTTTGCCGTCCTTCGCTGCCCGCTTGCGGCTGCATCCATACCACGCTGTTGTGTAAGTTTGCTGTGACCTCGTGCGTGCTGAGTCGTCATCACTGAAAGGTAGCAGTGTGACTGGGGCCGGACTCCAGTAGCTAGATATCCCGCTCCTCGACAACCCTGCCTCAGTAGGTCTCCTGAAACGACTTGAATACACCCTCCCCCCAGTGTCTCTCGGCAGGTGTTTCGAATGCGTGTTGTACTTGGTCTATGCGCCTCATGTAGTGCGAATGGAAAATCCGTTTTAAGGCTCACAAGCTTGCTGAAGAGTTCAGCATGGTTGATACTGTAACTGAGACCTGCGTATACATTGCAGTATTCACTCTGGCTTACCACCACGCATTGTGCGATTCGTGCCAAGCAACAAAGGCATCCGATTGGTAAATCAGACGGTGATAATCACGACGCGTGTCCCGGCGCGACGGGGCATACAAGGCTACACACGAAGCGATCCACAGTGTGAAACACACATACGTGTAAGTATGAGCGAAGGTCGCTGCATACAAAGACTATATCACCATGCACCACGTGATTATCCGTACACGCGTGGCAATGCATGCTGCGTTACGAACACATGCATGGAGGCAGCTGGCTCGATAACGCGTATACATGTATGTTGTCGATGCGTGATGGACGTTCATCACTCGGGACCTATGGCTGGCTTGCAGAACGGTCCCACTCCCGCAACCCTGTTTCGCAATAACCCAGAATCAGTTGAAATTAATCGATACCGGTTTCGAAATTTCCGAAAAGGAGTGTTCGTTATCGAAAGAAATCAAATACGTTTTTATTACGGAATGCATCAAGCCATCAACGTCTTATCGGACGCATCGATAGCTTTCAAACGAGACCTCGGATCTATTTGTTTTCGACTTGGCATACACACGTTCGGAAGCTTCCAAATCCGGATTTGATCAGTTTCGAAAAGGTTTTCGAGCTACGAAACAGGTTAAGTTACGAAGGTGGGTATCGAAACCCAACATAAGAACATTCCCTGTTTTACCTTGAAACTGCCTACATATACCTGCCGAAGTGGTTGCGCGCATATGGGCGAACAGTCGTGCTTTGAGACGCGTGAACTGCACATGCCGGTACGTATTGACACTATTTTCTATACGGTATTCAGTGCAACAGAACTTGAACGTATCCGTGTTTAAACGAGATCTAGGAATATTTATGAGCAAGACCAATGAGGAGTGGATGAGGAATGTATTTAAGGTAATTAGGAATGTATTTAAGGTAAAATAGGAAGGAATGTATTCAAGGTACATATCGCTTATACAGGATACATGCTGCTGACTGATTGTTATCGCATACGCAGCGCAACACCGTTTTGAAACATTTCCAGTTGAGTCATGCAGGTTATTTGTGTTACGGCCAAAATAAAAAGTGGATATGGTTATCTATTTCGTTGGTTCCTATGTACATGGCAGCCAGGGTGCCGTAAGGTAAAAAAAAAAACAGTAGGAAACACGTGAAAAGTAAACACTGCACATATTTCCGTTTGCATTAGGTATTCAGACGTTATGAGTAAGAGCAAAGGAGAGTGAATGCTACTTAAATATCATCTACAATTGATTTCATACTGAATCCCAAGTTGTAAGTTTATCAATGTGTTACATATTAGGAAATCCGATCCTTTGAGTTAATGGGCAAGACTCACACAAAAGGGTATCAGTAACAGCAGAATTGATGTACTAACATCTTCCTTGCTAGCTAACCTAGTCTAAGCCCATTGTGCTGTACAAAAACCTTACCAGAAACTCTGATATTACCTTCAGAAGAATGGTTTTAATTGTATTATTTTCTGAGAGAGAGCGGAATAATAAATCATTGCATCATTTCAGGCATATTTGACGAAAAGCCATGCGATACTCGAGATGGCTCGGGCCTCTCGGTCACCTCGGATAAGTTCTCATCTGTATCCATGTGAGACTGATATTTGTGAGCCAAATCCGGTGCTGATCTCGGATACATTGCCATGTTGGACACATTTCCCACCTGGGTCCTGTCATCGCCAGCTGCGCCTGTCGTTGGCACGTGCTGTCGCCGTTTGCCTCCCGAGAAATCATAATACAGGAGATTGGCCACCTGACGATCGATAAACTCATGCGCACGATTCCTCACTGGCGGCGGGCTTCCCGACAACCCTTTGTCAGGCCGGCGCATTGCCGCGCCATAGGCCAATCGAAGCAACGAGTCACGGATGTTCAGTCGTGTTGGATGATCCAGCTGTGCCCCCCGCACCATTTTGACCCGGCCCAGCATGAGTGCAACATTCATCTCAATCCACAACTCCAGAATGTTCACCTCAGCGGAACATCTCTCCCTCTAATGCCCATTGGTGACTCATCAGCATGGACTGCAGCGGGAAGTCCTCCTCTTGACACAACGTTTTCCTCACAATGAAGATGACCCCGGGCTGCCTGACTTAAAATAACGGGCATCAGGAATTTGAATCAAATCGGGCTGGCTGTGCATGTGCTAACAAACCATCAGACGTTAAGAGCTTGAATAAGCCCATCGGGCGAGGCACGGGCAGGAGCCGTAACTATCTTACAGGCATACATGTGAGCGCAGCCACGGACCAGCAGCAGGTTCACGGACTCCCACAACGAGGTGAGCAGAGGGCTCTGAGGGTGGCCAACGGTCGGGGTTGGTTCACCTTCTGGACAACACTCTGAAGGTCAAAGACGCCCTCCTCTTCCAGCATAATATCCTCCACATCCATCTCCTGCATGTCGGGCCTGCCTTGTGGAACAACAGTGTGGGAGCGGCTTCCCAGTGGCAAGTGCTGCGGAGATGACCCTGGCATCATCAGTGCGCGGTTCATCATGGCATCGCCACCATGGGGTTTCATGCCCTGCCATCCCCAAACCTCCGGCAGGTCCTGTCAGCGCACCACGAGCATGCAGACATCCGCATATCTATTTCTCATCGCCTCCCAAGCCACCTAGCAGAGTCTCCCCTCGGCCATGTCCGAGGATCATCACCGCATGATTACGAGGGTCATGTCCGAGAATCATCACCGCATGATTACGAGGGCCATGTCCGAGAATCATCACCGCATGATTACGAGGGCCATGTCCGAGAATCATCACAGCGTGTTTACAAGGGCGGGCGGATACAGCAGGCGCCGTGCCAGGGGCTGTGCCAGGGGCTTATCATACCTCCGCCACAGTGCCAATGCGCACATCTTTGTCAGCCTCCAACTGCATTTGATGCATTGTCTGCCCTGGCGCGGCCGGTGTTCCCGATTGCCCTGCTGGCTTCATCTTGAAGGGGATGGCGCCGGCACTGCTGCTCATCGGATAGGCCACGGGCATGTCGCCCTTCATCATCCCCTGCTGCTGCCCCTGCTGCGGTTGTTGCGCTCCTTGCTGCCCCTGCTGCTGCTGCAGGTAATGAGGAGACGACATGGCCGTTGAAGGGCGAGGAGGGTGAGAATTGGTTGGCGGCTTGGCGGTATCGGGGAGGCTGGCGGAGTGTTGCGGCATTCGTGGGTGAGGGGAAAGGCTGCGAGGCTGCTGGGGGTGACCAGACTGCGGCGAGTCCGCCCTCGCCGAAGAGGGCATCTGCGGGTGCGGCGCGACTTGCATGGTGTTGAGGGAGTCGGAGGAGTGCACAGCGCGGAGCGAGTCGGAGGAGTGCACAGCGTGCATGCCCGGCTCCTCCCTGCCAGAGGACGAGCCCGTGTACTGGGCCAGCCTGCCAACATCAACATGCGCGCCTCTCAGGACTCCAAGCCCTCGCCTCCGTAACCCCAGGCAAGTACGGAGGGCGGCCACCTCTGAGACTATCCGTGTGGCAACCGATAATACTTCGATCATCGACAAACAGAATTCGGTACAAAAGCGGGGCAAAGCATGCATCCTACATCCGATGAACAGCATGCGTGTGGCCTTGTCCTCTGTCAATATTCACGGGTCTCCCACGAGGCCCCGTGTTGAGTCCTTGGTGACTCTGTTGGCACGAGCTCCCAAACATGAAGCGGGCACAATCTCTACGCACAAGTAGGTTCTCCTCGGAGGCTCACCTGCGATCTTCACTTCGCGTGCGCTTCAGAGCCTCCTTCCGGGCCACCCTCTGCGCCTGAGTCACATGCACAGCCTGGATCAGGCCGGAGTGCCAACAGATTCTGATGGATGCTTGTCCAAGCACGCCTCAGAAAGATCAGCGCAGCGTACTAAAACATGACTTGTGGGTCGGACCAATGAAATGTCTGGCCTGATCCCTAGGCAGTATTCAAGTCAACCGGACTTCGGTTTGACGCAGCTCAATATGTGACTAAGTAATTTGTCAGCTACATCAAGAAATATCGAGAGGTGGAGAAAAAATTGAGCGCGTGCAAAGAGTGAAGAAGCATCCCCTCCCACTCTACCGTACCCCTCATCCCCGCTTTAAAAACAGAGTACCCACTCCACCATGCCATATCCTTGTCACAGCGCACTCGCTCCTCCATGTTCCACCCCTCATCTCCGCAGTGACAACAAAATACGCCTTGCACCATAATGACCCCCTCGTCTCCCAATAACAATAGAGTACCCGACCACATCATACCCCTCGTCTCCACCACAACAACAGAGTACTCAATCCCCTCTGCAATACCCCTAATCCTCGCCGTCGCAACAGAGTGCCCGCTCCACCGTTGCATACCCCTCCTTTCCACCCTGACAACAGAGTGCCCGGCTCCAACGTAGCATACCCCTCCTTTCCACCCTGACAACAGAGTGCCCGCTCCACCGTAGCACACCCCTCCTTTCCACCCTGACAACAGAGTGCCCGCTCCACCAAGCACACCCCTCGACTCCGCCACAGGAACACAGTACCCTAGCCACTTTAACATACTCATCACCTCCACCATCCGAACTTCTGAAAATCATATCAGTCTACGCAATGTCAGTATAGCTCCCGCTTCACCATATCAGACCCCTCCTCTCAACAATGCCAGATAACATTGTAGGTCACCAACTTGTGCAAATCGAGTGGGTCGTTTAGTGAGAGGACCACAAGACCTCCAATCAATACAGTCATGACTCCATGCAGTTATGACACGCTGCACCGTCATCAGAGCAGATATCAAGGGAATTTCTGCACATTCAATCTGAGCCCCTCTCATGAATGCCAGTGCAACCTTCTGTCAGATCTTTACCCTTGCACCTCAGAGTACCGGCGCGCATCTCTGATATGTCCCTGACGATATTCGGTAACCACCACCCAGAAGAGCTGCGTGAATATACCTTGGCGTTCATCGCTCCCTTCGATCCTCCCCCGCCGCCCCCTGCTGGACCAGGGCTCTGCGCAGGCTGCTCCGCACTCGACTGAGGCGTGCCGGACGAGCCCGGGGCACTCTGCGCGGCCTGCTTGACGCTCCCTCCAGCAGCCTGCAGCACCAACCACCCTCCGATGTGGGCACCAAGATTGCAAAAGCATCCTTGTAATGCTCAAGCTTGCGGAGCCCACGCCCAGTGCTCATGAATGGTCGAATGGGTCAGGCTAATAGGGCTCTTCACCAAGCTGACACTTGGTCCAGGTAAAGAGCGGCATAGAAAAATCAATACAGACTCGGCAGGCCTGGCAAGAGAATACTTCAGTTTGCTTTCCAGTACTTCAGGGGCCAAGCAGTGATCATTCCAACACGTCAGGGGCCAAACAGTGATCATTGCAACACGTCAAGGGCCAAACAGTGATCATTGCAACACGTCAGGGGCCAAATAGTGATCATTGTAACACGCCAAGGGCCAAACAATGATCATTGCAACACGTCAAGGGGTCCAGCAGTGATCATTGCACCACGTCAGGGCCAAGCAGTGATCATTCCAACACGTCAGGCCAGGCAGTGATCATTCCCAACACGTAGGGGCCAGGCAGGATTACCTAACACGCCAGGGCCAAACAGTGATCATCTCAACACGTCGCAGGGGTCAAGCAGTTCTCCACGTCAAGGGCCAGGAAGTGATCATTCCAACTCGTCAAGGGCCAGGCAGTGATCATTGCACCTATTTGGGGCCAAGCAGTGATCATCCCAACACGCCAAAGGCCAGTAGATATCTCAACACGTCAGGGCCAAGCAGTGATTATCCTAAATACGTCAGGGCCAGACAGTGATCATTCCAACACGCCAAGGGCAGGCAGTGATCATTCCAACACGTCAGGGGCCAGAAGTGATCATTCCAACACGTCAAGGGCCAGGCAGTGATCATTCCAACACGTCAGGGGCCAAGCAGTGATTATTACACACGTATGGGGCCAGGCAGTGATCATTCCAACCTGCGAGGGCTGCCACTGCCGCCTCTGCTGAAGCTGTAGCTGAATTTGCTGCTGCTGCTGTAGCTGCTGCTGTTGCTGCAGTTGTTGCAGCGGGGGCTGCGGTCGCGACTGCTTCATGGAAACATCTTGGTGAAGTTGTGCTCGATCCACTTGACCCAAAGATACTAGATTACCATATGAGCCAAGGAGTGCTGGGTTGACAAAGAGGCCAGATCGTTGCAGGTTTTCTTCACTGTTCACTCGAGACTCCCAGCCAATGCTATCTCCAGCAGGAGGCCATGCTTGCTGCTGAGACAAAGGCTGGTGCTGCTGGTGCTGCTGGTGCTGGTGAGGGTGCTGCGGACGCGGCAGTGGCTGCTGCTGAGCTGACTGTAAATCTGTTTGCTGCTGGTGCAGCTGCTGCTGCTGCCGTAGCTGCTGGTGATAGTGTGTTGGAAGTGGCTGTTGTAGCTGGCGCATCAGCTCCTGAGAGGAAAGGTGGCCATGCTGGTAGTGATCATTCCGGCCACTATTCCTTTCTCCAAGTTCCTCCTGCAAAAACGAGGCCAAGTGTCAGGTGTTCGCTCACTACCCACAAGTACTTCATAACATTAAGTTCGACACCAGTTCCAGCACAGCCACGACCCACCACACTGTATCATTTCAAAGCTTTAGACCGCTTCTGGCAGCATATACACTCACAGCACCCTTGTGTTCCTCCACTTTGAGACATCGTGAGAACTCCGTCTCTGTGCAGCTTGTGTTCATACCAGTTCAAACAGCAGTTTTGTGAATACCTCGGAACAACAGGTAGAAGATGCTATTTGAGACGTGCAGTTCAAAATGTTTGCAACCATAAGAACAAGTAACAACAGGAAGAGAGCAGTCACCTGCTCCATAGATCTTCCACTAAAAGAGGGCTCCGGCACAGCTGACGAAGACGGGCCGAACGATGCCACCGAGAGTGACCTAGGAATTTGACCTGCATATCCATCCTTCACACGTGAGAGCCAAAGATTCTGCTGGGCACGCACAGTTAACAGTGAGTGACAACGACAAGACGATGTAGTGTAGCGTCTACACTGTGCAGTGCACCTATGAAAAAAAAAGCGACCCAAGGAGTTGGAAATCGAACTACCAGAAAAACGAAGAGCTCCCAAGAATGTCTAGAGGGGTAAAAGTGAGTTACACCGAGAGAATACTGGACAATCACGGTTGCTTTCACAGTTGCTTCTTCGAGGTCCACAACTCCTACATACGGAGTAGCTGATACTTAAAAACCCCCGAGATCTCAAACAACTTCTTGAAAAACTATGGAAGAGGTCACGTATCACAAGTGTAAGCAGAAGAAGAACTTCTTGAAATGCCGTTTTGAACGCCCTTCCTGAAGAGGCCGGAGCATCCAGAATCCGAACGGGGAGAAACACCTCAGGAAAGTTGGCCTCCAAAAAACAGTGATCTGTCGTAAAACTTAAGCATGGTGTGCAGAATTAAGCTCTGCGTCATGAAGTTCCTTGATATAAAACAAGGAAAAAGCAAGATCTTTAAAAAAAACAGCGGAACAGGTGTACCTCTCACAACGTTTTTTAGTATGCAAAGACAGTTCTTTAAACGTGCGAAAAATAAGGCCAATATATGCCGGTTCAAGAAGGCGTGCAACGAGATCTCGTTTATTATCCATGAGATTTCTTCTAGAAAATGGACTTCTTCGCAACCTACCTTTCCGCAGAACAAGTCGGGCATTTTCCCCGCAAGAAAGCGCACACTAAATAACACATCGTTGAGTCCAACATATTTCCGAATAAAAGTCTCTCTGAGAAAGAAAAAACATACGCTGATAGATGGAGCGAAGTTGGAACTGTCTTCCTATTGAGAAAAAAACTGCAAACCGCATACGTGAGGCGGGTCGTAGCCGTCACTATGCCTGGACTAGAGTGGTCACGAGCTGGGGTTGCTTCGCGCGTGAGGGCTTAGTTGTGACTCCGCCTCGCAACGATATACGGCAGGAGAAGTGTCGGAGAGGACACAAAGCTCCGGAAGACACGCTATCACTCAGCTAGTTTTCCAAGTGTTCTGCAGCTCGCCAAGCACGAATGTACATGTGAACAAGACGTCGCCTTGCCCCTTTCACGCACATTCCCACTAGCAGTGCAACAAGTTCCCGAACAAAAATACCCCCCCATCTTCGCACAGTAACCTACAAACTTCTCACTGTTTGTCCAGCTGGTAAACTTCCGTCTTGCTACCTGCGCTTTTAGGACACAAAAGATCGCTCACCGTAGTTGTTGCCGATCCTTCCGCCTGCCGGGGTGCTATTAGAAGCCTGTTGAGGTGAAGAGCCCCCCGTTCGAGAGCGTGGCCTCGCTTCTCCGTTCGCGGCGTTGACTGTAGAGGACTTCCAACCTCCGGCTTCTTCGGGGAGAGCAGAAAGAAAGTCCCCAAGATTTGAGTTCCCACTGTGAACGCGCACCAAGAGACACTTAGTTCGCGAACAACGCGTTGTGGTTATCAAAGCATGCTTGGTAAGCGGTGGGCAGGTGGCACTTGTGACGTATTGTGAGCAGTTGAAGACTTCTTGGGAAGAATTCATCCGCGCAAGTTGAAAGGCCAAAGTTGAAACTTTGCACCGAAGGTGCCAACCAGATGACTGAAAACAAGAGTAACGCTGCTTCATAGCTGTCGACGAAGTACTTTCTAGCGGAATAAGAAATAGTTATCTTTAACTGCCCTCTATGAACTGTCACTGCCAACTTGCCTGATAAGAGCGTCCTCATCACCAAAAATGTCCCAGCCGAAGTTTGGAGGAGCAACCTCAGAGGAGCCATCCGTCGAACCGAATGCATCCACTATTCCTGGTGTGAGGTCCTGGAAAAGCAGAGAGAGTGATGAGCAGGATGAGCAGCATAAGATTAAGGACGAAATCAAATGCGCGCCGTAAGAACAGAATAGGAGGAACTACCTCTAAAGAAAACACGTTATTGGTATCTTGTAACATAGGTCTACTTTCATCGAGAAGAGGTGATTCACTGCAAGTTCTCAAGAAGTCAGTCACGCTGTTGGACCTAGGAAAATGATTCTGTGACTTTGATTGTTCTGGCGATTGTTGCATAGGAGCGCTGGAAATATTGTAGTTTGCACTCCGAGAAGCTTCTTTTCCGAGGTCTGTGGCTGTCACGTCAGGCCGCTCAGCTTTTTGGTGTTGCGAGGCAGCTGGTCGAACACGTTTCCTCTTGGGACCACCTTGAGCCATTTACTACCAGATTTATTCAAAGTGCGAAAGAAATCCCAGTTGCTCGTATTAGTACGCGCTGCGTCTCACTCAGTCGGCGTAAAACCGTTCAGGCTATTTTTGCGATCGTCCGTTGTTCCAGAAGGCACGTTTTGCAAGGCTCAAGTGAACGTGGTAACAAGCAAGATAAGTGTATAACCAACAGATGATCCTCTAAAGTCCCATGGACCTCGATAGTACCCAAGTACAAGCGAACTTTTGAACAAAAACATCTGGAGCCACACTATCCTTGACTAACAAAACCCTTTGTTCCTGTGTGACAGATTTCACGGAAAGATCGTACGGTGGTGATTCGGTTGGTTCAAGACTATCCTGTTACAGCAAAGCATAAATATCGTCCTGAGAAAGGAGCGGTTGCTTCATGCAGGTTTTAGTAATAATCTCGCTGTGCAATATCGAACAGTAGTTCCTAAAACACATACGCAACCCCAGTGTTGAATTCTCGTCTTCGCTTGCACATTAGTCCGTAGTGAACAAATCAGATATGGAACTCTCAAATCTATCTGACGGTGGTTGATCGATATCGAAAGCAGTTTTCACATCGGCGTTAATGCTTCGATCTACGCTATAAATATCCCCGTATCTGATTGAGTGAATCGATTTGTTTTAATAGCGTGGCGCTAAATAACTGGATAGCAAGTTAATTTGATTCGGGCAGTCGCCCTTGTCCTCACCTGTGGCTCAATTTTGATCGCTCGCCAAACATCGTCGCTATTAAACATCGAGATCGGTCAGCACATGTTGCGATGCGATCGCATCGATTCATCCTGGACGGTGGAGCATGCAGCATCGAGCACGAGGGATCTCGCGCGATCTGCCATTTTCGACCATGAAAAAATGCGAAAATGTAAAATCGTGAAAATCCCGTGCAGCATCTACGGGAATTTGGTAAATCCATTGAATCGCGAAAACAATAGAAAATCGCGAAAAATAGAAAAAAGAGTCGTGGGCTCCGACTATTTTGGAAAATGCATGAAAATGTCAAAATCGCGAAAACAATGGAAAATCGGCAAAATCCCATTTGAATAGCGAATATACCAAATCGATCAATCCGAATCGTGAGTCCAACATTTGATTTGAACTTCACTATTTATTTAGTACATTTAACATTCATATTTACTGGGCAACTTTCCCAAGATCATAGATCTCCAAAGATCCATAGATCTCTACAGTAGCATAGGCCTTCGCATTCGTGAGAACGATGACACCAAGCGGAAGAGGTGTGTGTCACCCTTCCATACCATACCATACAGTACCATTTCGATTTGTAATCTAACCCGTCAGCTGACGTAAGCGGTAAGCTAAGGTATAAACAAACAATATTACAAATGAATCGGTGCGGTGACACCCCCCTTGATGACACCACTGTAAATACAGGTCGAGGCTGCACGTGGGATTTCTCTCACAAATCATCCAACGACCCCCATGAAGACAAATTTAGTTTTCGGAGATCTTTAGTGATCTTTCGCTTTGGAGACTTCTCGCCTAAGCTATGGCTATATACAAAGTCTATAAATGCGAAAGTGATTTAATAATTACCTAATAATTGATTAACAAGGTTCGGGGCGACTAAAAAGTAATTATTTCGTAGCGCCGACTTGAAATTCAAAAATCCAGAAAACGGTCCCAATTGTTGCATAGACGCAGATTTGCGCGATATCGCGCTGGCGGATGGGCAGTTTTGTTTCGGCAGTTTTCTAATCGGCTACAGAGCCGGACAAATGACTCATTTGCAATGGAAACTCGGCCGCTGCACTGCGTGTGGAAATTACATACGACTACGACTACTACCCCAACCCTAATCGGTACCCACAAGGTCCCACCTCTCACGGGTGCTATCCCAAGGGGTACCCACACTCATTCCCGACGACACCACGAGACATACAATATCCGGCTCTCTCACCTCTGAGTTAGGTTACGGTCCAAAATATTTAGCCAGAGCTTGTCGTCGGGACCGCCATTTTTAGACGAGATTCCCATGTAAATTCTGAGGTCTGAATCGTAATCACATGATAGAAAAGGCTAATATATATATATATATTATATATTAGACTGACGGAAGCACTAGCAGGGAGTGACACCACAATTCACTGCAGACTAAGATGAGATAATAAAATAACTTTGGGGTTTTATTATCACGGAACGGTGACAAAAGCAAGCCGACACGTGGCACCTCGGGTCAAGGGGTGATCAGAGAGAGTGTGACTGCCCCCCACCTTATGGGGGGGGGGCTGAAAGTCCCATCTCACATCATCACAATTATTCGGCCTGAAAGTCGGCCACTTGTCTCACGCGATGGCACTGTGAACAACGAATACCTACTTGAAGAACTTGATATGGCGTTCTTCAATCTTCATAGACTCGCTGATATCAAAGCAGGCTGAAACATATGATATCGATATCTGCTGAATATATCAGCTGGACTGTATATTCGGTGAGTCGGATAATCAGAATAGACGGATAACAAAAAGGTGAGGACTTCCCGTTATGATGTTCGGAGTCTAGGGTTCCGGGACCGGTGACAGTCATACACCCTAACTGTCAGGGATATGACCGATGACATATGTGTCATACATGTCATACCGGTCATACATGTCATACTATGTCATGCCATGTCATGTCACATATGTCATAATGACATACAATCGTCGAGTATTGTCAGTACAGTCACTATGACATGTACAATCATAATGTCTGTCATCCACTTAAGGTGAGTGACACCTGTCATCGAGAGGCCAGGTATTGGCATCGAGATGGCGAAGCAAGACAATTCTTTGCTGGAATCTGTATAGGCAGCCCTGACCGGGAGTCCCGGTGCAGGCCCCTATGACAGATCCCTAGGACCAACACTGGACTACTGACTGATCTGTAGGTTCGTACTGTGACACACGCTGTGTCACAGGTAGGCTAGACTCCGAGACCGTCCGAGACCGTTCCGGGTATATCTAGCTTAGGGTTTATTTATCTTACACAGTTTATCCACACAAGTACGGGACTTTCTGATATCTAGTGTACTTGGATATTCCGGTAGGTCGTGGCCCCATCCACGTTTTCATTCCACTTGCTATCTTGGCCATGATTGGCTAAGCAGCCGCTTGAAGAGGTGGTGCGCACTTGCGCGTTTGGGTGCGACTAGGATTTGGACATGATTTTACGGTAGACGTCTTTTGCGGCTGCGAGTAATGGGCACCGCGCGTTGCTATTGCTCGGTTGTGGCAATGTTCATTTACGTTGTTTTACCTGCCCTGATCCCGCTGGTTTACGTATTTTGGGCTGGTGCTCCGGACGCCTTCGACCACATCGACATTTGCAAGTGCCCCACGCTCTTTTCGCCGCTCCGCACGTTCTGCCGTTACGTCATCCCTCCATTTCCGCCACAACGCCCAAGCGTGCTACCGCGCATCATCTTTTCTCTGGCTTTCAGAAGAATGGCGACATCTACACGAGCTCGTAAACGCCTATTGAAGGACTCCGACCTGGACGCCTCTATACGGCTTTTGGATGCGGTTCGGGACACTCCGACCGCTAGCACTCCACCTGTGGTGCCCCCTGCTGTTTCCAGCAACTCCGACACCGCTGTCGCGTTGCGGAAACATCTTGTTGACCAGCACGCCGCTGTTGACGTGGTCTACAAGGGGAGGTTGCATCGGGCTTGGGCCAAGGGTATCCGCGAGGATATCCTTGGTTCCAAGAAACATCATTATCGTGGCACTGACGACACCGACCGTCTCTCCGAGTTGGTGGTGCAGCTTCGGACCGAGTTTGAGTCCGCTGGGCTGGACTTGACCCCCTTTGACCTCGACGACCCCGCCTCTCTGGTTATCGAGAAGGTGAATGGGCTCCTCTATGACGTCTTGGCCCTCGTCGTGGAGCGGAACTCTGTGGCCGACACCTGGCTTCGGGGTACGGACTCTTCGGCTGACCGAGATGGACGTCGTGCCCTCATCGACATCATCAAGGGGAGCGTGCCGACGGTCCTTCGCGAGAGCCACCAGCAGGAGCATGCGGCGCTTCGTTATCCCGCAGGCGTTGACCCGCAGCCGATCTTGGCTCGTGAGCAACGTCTGGTGCGGGATAACCGCGCTCCTGACTGGCAGCCCACCGACGAGACCCGTAAGCTGTCACTCTACAACCGCCTCGACCCGATCTTCTACGCGGCGGTGAAGGTGCGTTATCCGCTTGCGGGTGACCTCGGCGGAGTCACTCTCCGCTCGCTGCAGGCTCTCGTCGTGGCCATCTTCCAGGCATGGGCGCAGTCGGACGAGGGGGCGTCGGCGCGTGAGAAGCAGACACTGGGGACGGGCGGTAAGCCCTCTGCGCTTATCACGTCGTCTGAGTACGCCGTTCTGCTCGAGGAGATTGCGGCCTTGAAGGCCTTGGTGCGAGGTGGCCGTGCGGGCGGGGGACAGCAGCCGCAGCCGCAGCATCGGGGGAAGCAGCATCCGAGGGGGTTTCGCGTGGGTGCAGGCAACCCCCCCGCGGTCGGCTTCGACCGCGACAGCATGAAGGCCAAGCCGCTGTGCCACCGCTGCCGCAAGGCCGGTAAGGGAGAGGTGTATCACCCGTATCGCGACTGCCCGCTTGGCGGTCGCCAACACTCACCAGCCACGGCCGCGGCTTTCTGCATTCCCATTGAGCAGGAGGACGCGGAGGGCCTGCACGCATTGGCACTCGTGCAGGTCTTCCAGGACGCGGCGGACAGTGGACCGGAGGCCTTCTCGCATGCGGCGTTGGCGTATGGTCCGCCCGCGGTGCTCTCCGCGGACGGCGTCGGTGGGATCGACGTGGCGGCCTACGGATTCAGCGTACCGCCTCCGCCTTCTGGCGGGACCGACGACGACGACATCTTGCGGCGGCTTGATGCCCTCACCTCTGAGGTTCAGGCCGCCCAAGAGCAGGTACATTACACCCACGCATCCTTTGTTCCTGGGAGTGCGGTTGAGGAGCATGCATCGGCTTTGGTGTGTGGCCCTGCCGCTGCGGCGGGGATCACACCGGAGGGGCAGGTTCCGGCAGGTGGTGCGGCGGCATCGGCGTCCGCCGTGCCGGCCCCTGCTATGCCTGTTTCGCAGGCGAAGGATGTACGGCCCGCGCCAGTTCAATCGGCGCGGGTGACCACCACAGAGGCGACACGCGGTGAGTTCGGAGGCTTCGTGCAGACAGTGAATCACGCCGCCGTCCACCCCTCTGACCTATCAGGCTATGACACGGACGACTACGAGGGTTACGCCGACGGTACTTTCGCCGTGAAGCCGCGGGCTCCGTCCGGTGCTATCGGATGCGGTGTGCCGCCTTTCGGCTTTGGCACTCCGGCGATCGGCGCTCTTGCGGTGCTCTCTCTGTTGTGCATTTCTTTTGCAGGTGTATCTGCTTCGGCGTCCACAGCTTCTGCTGTGTCGGCATGTGCACCGGCTACGGAGGGGCCTTCGCCTGGTGGTGATCTCGATTGGGAGGCTCCGTCATTTTTCTCTACGAATGATTTTCTTGATCCGGTGTTGGCGGCTCAGGGTCTCCTATTGCCTGACGATGTGCCACAGCTTCAGCCGCCCGAGCCTCCTGACACTTTGAGCTTTTTAGCACTTCAGGATTTGGCTCAAGCGGATTTGGGTATTGACATGGCGTTCTACTACGGCATGGCCTTACATGAGAGCGGTCCTCTTGATGCGGGGCACTACTACGGTGCTGGTTTCTTTACTTCCTATTATGGGATGGACTTCCGTGAGGCCACCGCTGCCTACTTTGATACTGTCGATTGACTTCTTACTCACTCTGGAGGCACACCCACATGGTGGTGTGCAGAACTCCTGTGACCTCAAGGACTTCTTCAATCTGGTTTATGGTTTTGCTTTGACACCTTTGAAATCTTCAATTTGACTTGCTGGCACAGAGCCTTTCAATAGTTTAGCAGGACCTTAATTGCCTGTGAGTTTCTGCTCTTGTGCTAGCTAGAGGGTTCTAATTTGTGTATCAGAATTGCACAGTTAGATTAGCAGTTAGGCCTTGTCACCCTGGCTCCTGCCCTAACACTTACAGCCTTTACATTTTCTGACTCTCCTAGCCAGTCACCACCCACAGTGCTGGGGTGGTGTGCTGAAATCTGTATAGGCAGCCCTGACTGGGAGTCCCGGTCAGGCCCCTATGACAGATCCCTAGGACCAACACTGGACTGCTGACTGATCTGTAGGTTCGTACTGTGACACACGCTGTGTCACAGGTAGGCTAGACTCCGAGACCGTCCGAGACCGTTCCGGGTATATCTAGCTTAGGGTTTATTTATCTTACACAGTTTATCCACACAAGTACGGGACTTTCTGATATCTAGTGTACTTGGATATTCCGGTATTCTTGAAGAACCGAAGTGTTCCGAGAAGACGCGTCTTCGCTTCAAGCATGAAATGAACAGCATGCGAGCATCAATGGCTACTAGCTACTACCCGTAGGGCCCGCATTCGGTATGAGGGTCAGGGTGTTCCGCGTCACGGTTTGGAATAAATATAGATCCCCACCCCCCCTTCCATACACTGCACTGTCTCTCTTTCGTCGCGTTTCGGATTTATACCGGAGTAGACACTTGACACTACTATCGACTATTCTTAATTCGATGTTTAAAATAATTAAATATTATCGCACCGAAGGTGCATATATTCCTCTCGTAATATCATATCTTGAATCTAACAATCTATACCGTACTCCGTACACGTCTATTGTAATTGTATCCAGTCGGCCTTTTAAGTATAAATATATCCACAGTATAGATGGCAGCGGTGTCACTTCATGTATCCCTCCACCTATTCACATTCAGAATTCACGCATCGTGGCGAATCGCTACTGAGACGTGTCAGGTGTCACTACCCGTAGGAACCTTTGGGGGGAAAACCCCGGCGTGCCACATACTAAAGCTTTGCAAATTGCAATGGGCCATGGCCATGACATGTACATCGCGATGTCGATGTCGATGACGGCAGAAGAACCGCCGAACATGACAGAATCAACAATCATGATTTGCAATTCAGCGATTCGGAGCGGTCAGACGCGAACTCACATTTCCTCGTGCGGTTGAGACGTTGAGACCGTCGAGTGTTGAGACATGATATCGCAACATTCATTTTGGTTTTCCGTCGCTGAGCGGAAAGGGCAGGCAGCCCTTATTTGACTTGATGGATATGAACTATCTGCGTGATATTGAGAACGCATATGGTTCGTATCTTATTCCCTGGAATGTTAAGAACCCGTGGGTACCAACATTCTTCGGATCAAGTAACCAATTCTCTTGAACCATGGGGGATATGATAAGCGATCGGAAATGTGAGTTCGCGTGAGTATGCAGGTTTTCAAGAATGTCTTAGGTTCAATATTTTACACGAAAGCGTTCGTTACGATGAAAGTGTACTCACATCTAGTATAGAACACATTCATAGTACAAATGATTTGACAACTCGCAAACAGTTGGCATGTTGGGACTCGAACCCAATCCGGGATGTATTCAGCGTACATCCCGGACACCATGCATGCCATATTACTTTGACTATTGAAACCCGCATAAAAAAAGTCGTAGCGTGAAATATTTCAAGTTGACAATGCGTGACAAATATAAAAAAACAGTGATGAGCTCAAGGGCTACGAAAGGAAATCAAGGAGCTCTAGGGCTCGAAGGAAATCATGGCGGGAAGAGGATGGTTGGTCGCAGAGATGAACTACCACGCGCCACCTACCACAACGAAAGCGAAACCTGACGAAAGCGTTAGCATGCAATTGAAATACAATAACAAACTTTTACACCCAGGTCAGTGGGGAAAACAGGCACAAAGTGTAAATATGCACAAACCAACAAAGAATGGAGCGGTATGGGGGGGCGCAATGCGGTGAACTATTTCCGCATACACTATATTTGCAAAATCGAGTCATTCGCGGAAATTGCCGCAGAAAATGTGCAAAATCGAGAACTCCCAAAGAACATTACTCACAAATACCGACGGGACCACTTGTGAAGCAGTCATACATTAACAAACAGCATGGGTTACAGATCGATGATCGACTATGCGTGTGACATCGACGACGACGTACCAACATCGCGACTGCGGGCGTCTGTCATCTTTCGATCCGTGACATATCTCCCCTCTTTAAAGTGTCGTGACCTCACGACATTCGTGTCGAGTTACTGACGATTGTGTGTCATTATAATATGCTGAAATCTGTGTAGGCAGCCCTGACCGGGAGTCCCGGTGCAGGCCCCTATGACAGATTACTAGGTAGCCAACACTGGACCTGTGACTGACCGTAAGCCCGTACTGTGACACACCAAGGTGTCACAGGTAGCTAGGACCGTAGCCGTTCCGACTCTGTCACCGTTCGGGGTATATCTAGCTTAGGGTTTATTTATGATGAGAGTTTATCTATATTAGTTTCACAGCACACACTATTATCTGTGAACTTGGATATTCCAGTAGGTCGTGGCCCCATCCACGCTTTATTCCACTAGCTATTTTGGCCATGATTGGCTAAAGGGCCGCTCGGAGAGGTGGTGCGCGTTTGCGCGTTTGGGTATTGTGTGAATTATGAGATGAGCAGCTTACGGTAAGCAGCTTTGGGCCGCGGCTATGGGGTACCGGCTTGGGTTTGGATTACTCGTTGCAATGTCCGTTTTCGGTTCTGTGCATGCTTTGATCACGCTTGCTACCGAATTTTGGGCTGGTGGCCTTGGCACCTTTGACCTCGACGACATCCTCCTTTGCCCCTCGCTTGCATGGCTCGGTTGTTCCCTCCGTGTTTGTGACGTCTCGTTTTCATCACAGCGCTACCCAAACGTGCTGCAGCGTACCGCCTCCCCTCAGGCTTATCTGAGAATGGGTATGACAACACGATCTAAGAAGTCCCTCACGAGGGACAGCGATATAGACGCCTCCTTACGGCTCATCGACGAGGTGCGGAACACTCCAACAGCTGCTACACCTGTGGTTCCCACTCCCAACCCTGCATCGAACGTGGACGCGGACGTGGCCGTCAGACGTTATTTGCAGGAGCAGTCCAAGTTGGTCGACGAGATTTACAAGGCGCGCTTGCATCGGGCTTGGGCCAAGAGTATCCGTGAGGATATTCTTGGCGACAAGAAGCACCATTTTCGCGGTACGGACGACTCTGGCCTCCTGTCCGACCTGGTGGTGCAGCTGCGCACAGAGTTTCAGTCTGCCGGTTTGGAGCTGCGGGCCTTCGACCTCGAGGACCCTCTGGTGCCCGTAGTCGGCAGGGTTAATGGGCTGCTGTACGACGTTCTGGCTCTCGTGGTGGAGAAGCACAGCAACGCGTATGTCTGGCTGACTGGCACTGACTCCTCGGCTGACCGAGATGGACGGCGTGCTCTTGTCGACATCATCAAGGGCTCTGTACCGGTGGCGCTGCGGGAATCGCAGCAGGAGGAGCATGCGGCCTTACGTTATCCCGCAAACGTTGACCCGCAGCCGATTTTGGCTAAGGAGCAGCGTTTGGTGCGGGATAACAGGACTTCAGACTGGACTCCGACCGAGGCAACACGAAAATTATCCCTCTACACCCGCCTCGACCCCGTGTTTTACGCGGCGGTGAAGGTCCGCTATCCCATGGCTGCTGACCTGTCCCACGTGTCCCTTGCTTCTCTTCGTTCCTTGGTTGTCGAAATTTATCAGTCTTGGGCGCAAACGGATGGGGGCAAGGCGGCTTCTGGTGCGGGCGGAATCTCCGCGCATCTGTCCAGCAGCGAATATGACTCGCTGCTGCAGAAGATTACGGAGCTGAAGGAGCTGGTGCAGCGGCAGCACGGTGAGACCGCTCCGGTGGTACGGCAGCAGCGGGAGAGGGTTCAGCAGAAGCAGCAACAGCAGAAGTCCCCACATCCGCGGGGTTTCCGTGTAGGCACCCACAAGGCCCCGCCAGTGGGATTCGACCGCGATGAGCAGCGGGCGAAGCCATTCTGCGGAAAATGCAAAAAGGCGGGCAAAGGTGAGCACTATCACTTTTACCGCGACTGCCCGTTGGGTGGCCGTCAGCACCCGCCCAACTCTGCGGCGGCATTCTGCATCCCTATCGACGAGGAGGATGCGGACGGGGTGCACGCTCTGGCAATGTGTGCGGTGTTCCAGCACGCTGCGGATGATGGAGCGGAAGCCTTCGCACGTGCTGCGGCTGCGTACGGGCCTCCTGCGGTGCTTTCTGCGGGTGCGGTGGGCGGCATTGACGTCTCCGCTTACGGGTTCACCGTGGAACAACAGCCGACTTCCGAGGGGGACTCCATTCTCCAACGACTCGACGATCTTGCTGCGGAGGTTCACTCCGCAGCCAATCCGCAGGTGCACTACACCCATGCCTCCTTCCCGCCTCCTGCCAAGGTGCCAACATTGGACAGGAGGCTTCGGCTCTGGTGTGTGAGTCCGCCGCAACGGTGGCCGCACCGGAGGAGCAGGTTCCGGCAGGTGGTGCGGCGGCATCGGCGTCCGCCGTGCCGGCCCCTGCTATGCCTGTCTTCCAGGGGAAGGATGCCGCACCCGAGCTACTGCAGTCGGCGAAGTTGACCGCCACGGCGGACACGGGCGGTGAATTTGCTGGGTTCGTTCAGACTGTCAACCACGCCGCCGTCCAACCCATTGACCTCACGGGTTACAACACCGACGACTATGAAGACCTTGCCGACGGCACATTCACGGTAAAGCCACGGGCTTCAGACGTCTCGGCAAATCTCTCATCTACACCTGCGACCCAGGCACCTAGCTCTGGTGGTGCTCTGGGTGACTGGCATGCCGGTGCTCCCCGCAGCTACGGCTGTGGAAAGCCTCCGTGGGGATTCCCTGCCCACGCTGGCTTGTGGGGGATGCCTTTTATGCTCTCCTTTATTCTCTTGATTTCTATCATGGGAGTGGGGACCGCCGCCTACACGGCGGCCAATGACGTCGGATCTGTGCAGGTATCGGGTCAGGCTGCTCCGCAGCCTGTGCTGTGCAGGGGGGACTTGTGCATCTACTCTGGTATCTCCGGGCTGGACCCCGTCACACTGGATGCGGTGCTGCACTCCCTGGGTGCTGCGGCAGTGCTACTGCCGCCTGACCCGCTGGAGGGCAGTGCTGCGGGCTGCTACGGTGGACATTGTGGTGACGGTGCTCCTCTGATCTTTGCACGCATCCTTTGTTCCTGGGAGTGCGGTTGTGGAGCATGCATCGGCTTTGGTGTGTGGCCCTGCCGCTGCGGCGGGGATCACACCGGAGGGGCAGGTTCCGGCAGGTGGTGCGGCGGCATCGGCGTCCGCCGTGCCGGCCCCTGCTATGCCTGTTTCGCAGGCGAAGGATGTACGGCCCGCGCCAGTTCAATCGGCGCGGGTGACCACCACAGAGGCGACATGCGGTGAGTTCGGAGGCTTCGTGCAGACAGTGAATCACGCCGCCGTCCACCCCTCTGACCTGACAGGCTATGACACGGACGACTACGAGGATTACGCCGACGGTACTTTCGCGGTGAAGCCGCGGGCTCCGTCCGGTGCTATCGGATGCGGTGTGCCGCCTTTCGGCTTTGGCACGCCGGCGATCGGCGCTCTCGCGGTGCTCTCTCTGTTGTGCATTTCTTTTGCAGGTGTGTCTGTTTCGGCGTCCACGGCTTCTGCTGTGTCGGCATGTGCACCGGCTACGGAGATGCCTTCGCCTGGTGGTGATCTCGATTGGGAGGCTCCGTCATTTTTCTCTACGAATGATTTTCTTGATCCGGTGATGACGGCTCAGGGTCTCCTGTTGCTTGACGATGTGCCACAGCTTCAGCCGCCCGAGCCTCCTGACACTTTGAGCTTTTTAGCATTTCAGGATTTGGCTCAAGCGGATTTGGGTATTGACATGGCATTCTACTACGGCATGGCCTTACATGAGAGCGGACCTCTGGATGTTCAGCACTACTACGGTGCTGGTTTCTTTACTTCCTATTATGGGATGGACTTCCGTGAGGCCACCGCTGGCTACTTTGATGCTGTCGATTGACTTCTTGCTCACTCTGGAGGCACTCCGACATGGTGGTGTGCAGAACTCCTGTGACTTCAAAGACTTCTTCAATCTGGTTTATGGTTTTGCTTTGACACCTTTGAAATCTTCAATTTGACTTGCTGGCACAGAGCCTTTCAGTAGTTTAGCAGGACCTTAATTGCCTGTGAGTTTCTGCTCTTGTGCTAGCTAGAGGGTTCTAATTTGTGTATCAGAATTGCACAGTTAGATTAGCAGTTAGGCCTTGTCACCCTGGCTCCTGCCCTAACACTTACAGCCTTACATTTTCTGACTCTCCTAGCCAGTCACCACCCACAGTGCTGGGGTGGTGTGCTGAAATCTGTATAGGCAGCCCTGACTGGGAGTCCCGGTCAGGCCCCTATGACAGATCCCTAGGACCAACACTGGACTGCTGACTGATCTGTAGGTTCGTACTGTGACACACGCTGTGTCACAGGTAGGCTAGACTCCGAGACCGTCCGAGACCGTTCCGGGTATATCTAGCTTAGGGTTTATTTATCTTACACAGTTTATCCACACGAGTACGGGAGTTTCTGATATCTAGTGTACTTGGATATTCCGGTAATCTTTGACCCCGAGTAGTTTTATTCCTGGTTCTGGCAGTGCACCACCTTCTGGTGGTGTGCTGAGATGTGCTTTGACCTCAACATGGTCTTCAATTGGCTTTTACTTTGACTCCTTATATCCGTTAATCTGACTTGCTGGCACCGTGCCTTTCAGTAGTTTAGCAGGACCTGTGTGCCTGTATGTTTCTGCACTTGTGCCGGCTAGAGGGTTTCCATTTGTGTATCAGAATTGCACAGTTGGTATAGCAGTTAGGCTTGTCACCCTAGCTCCTGCCCTAACTTATTTGGTATCTCGGACTTGCCTGTCAGTCACCACCCACAGTGCTGGGGTGGTGTGCTGAAATCTGTGTAGGCAGCCCTGACCGGGAGTCCCGGTGCAGGCCCCTATGACAGATTACTAGGTAGCCAACACTGGACCTGTGACTGACCGTAAGCCCGTACTGTGACACACCAAGGTGTCACAGGTAGCTAGGACCGTAGCCGTTCCGACTCTGTCACCGTTCGGGGTATATCTAGCTTAGGGTTTATTTATGATGAGAGTTTATCTATATTAGTTTCACAGCACACACTATTATCTGTGAACTTGGATATTCCAGTATAATATATGACATGACACGACATGACATGACATGACATGGTATGATATGTATGACAGGTATGACACGTATGACATGTATGACACATATGTCATCGGTCATAACCCTGACAGAAATCTTAGGGATCGCTATGTAAGCGATATGAAATATGATATATGGCGCGGCTATTATTGAACTTTAGCAGCTCGCGCAGCGTATGTGTGGGTATGAGTGCAGACGCTTCTCCAGAAGTGCTGTTGTAGCTCAATGCTACCTCATTTACGCCAATGCCCCGCACCTCTCAGGTGCTACCACAAATGGGTTGTGAACCCGAGGCATTGGGTGAACAACAGTATCGGCTGATCGAATAAGCCATGTGATACCCGCATGCTTGTTCAATTCATGCTTGACGAAGCGAAGATGAGTCTTCTCAGAACACTTCGGTTCTTCAAGACTAATCTTGCTTTGCCATCTCGATGCCAATACCTGGCCTCTCGATGACAGGTGTCACTCAAGGTGAGTGGGTGACAGATGGTATGACTGTACATGTCATACTCGACCGTACTGACGACTGTGTGTCATTATAATATATGACATGACACGACATGACATGACATGACATTGTATGACATGTATGACACGTATGACATGTATGACATGTATGACACGTATGTCATCGGTCATAACCCTGACATATCTCCCCTCTTAACCCCTAAACTGCGGAGGGAATTTTTTACCAAAAACGATTCTGTTGCAAATTCACTTTTATCATCGTGCATCTCGACGTGTCACGTGTGCACAATAGCATTTACCATTCGATACCCATACACAAACATTTTGGGCCATCACACACACGTAATTTCGGAATATATATCGATATATCGAGAATATACAAGCAAAAATATCGGGGTTTTTTGGAGATCATGTTTCCGGGAAATGCTCTCTCACGACCACAACTTCGAGTGTTCGATTTGCCCACGTCCATCAAACTACGAAGTTTATGCATGGTTTCAGATATACAACGAGTTTGGGGGGTAAATGTCACTTATATATCGAAATACGTAGCAATATAGGTGAAAAAAAAACACCAAAAAACAAGAAAAAACATTAGATTTTCAATGTTTTCCATACGTAAGGCCAGATTTGGTGTTTTTGGGGGAAAAGCTGTGTAGAAAGTCGGTGTATGCTCCACGTGAGATGCGTTGCGGTTTGATATGACAATATACAATAAAACATTTCACACACGTGGCCAATAAAGCATGTAGCACGATTTTACGCGTTTTAAAAGCGATTTCTTCGATTTCACATCACACGAGAATGGCAAACTTTGAGGTTTCGCGGACGTGAGAAATGCTTCTAAGTGAGATATATATCATTGATATATGGGTAAAGTAAGTCGATACATTTTAGGAATACATGTTCAGGTAGACGTATATAACTTAGGTGAGTGATTCCGACCACTGTCCTTGACACAAGTGGCCGAGGAATGAATTCGAAAGTAAGTCCGTTGATGAGCTAGCTCATCACATAGCAGTTTAGGGGTTAAAAGAGTTGTGACCTCACAACATAGGGTGCATACCTTTGTATATGTCTTTGATGTCTTTGTTGTTGTGCTGGTACCAGTCTTCTTACACCGATGAGGCGTCCCTCAAGGTGTTTTAGGATATCGGGGGGAGCTGAGTCCACTTTAAACCCTCACCTTAGGCATTTAGCCCTACAGTTCTTAGGATGTAGCCCCCATGAATTGCGTATCGTATTTCAGAGTGACGTTTCAAGGTATCTTCCGAGGTTTACGTTACGGATACATATTTGCGCTTGCCGATCGACGAAAACCCTTGGATACATGTTTCCACGGCCTTATATAGTGCACCCACCCCTTCCTCCCCTCCTGAAGCTACTATGGAGGTTCACAGGCGGCATGGGGATGGAGCCTTTCTTTGAAGGCTTGTTTTAATGCATGCGGAGAGGCCCTGCTTAACGAGATCGGATTTATAATCCTGTGTCCCGGTCTGCTCAACTCCTCAATATTTGGTCCGGTACGCGCGCTTTGACGAACATTTCATAGATTGGATTCGACAACGTACTAATGTGAAATTCGTTTTAGTTATGTGTGTCAAGCATAACTCGGGATCACAACTCCGTCCACCTCAGTATCCGGTAGCGCGGATTACTGGCCATAAGATCCGAATGACAAACCACGGTCTGGCAAAGGTAGCATAGCAGTTTTTATTCATCCACAGATATGGTACCCGCATGTATGCGTATCCGTGCAAGGGTATGATTTTGTACAAGGCTCACTACACCTTTAGCAAGGAAGGATCAATTTCCTGCTTCTATGCAACATAATGACAAAACATTAAGAGCAAGGTATATAGATGATCGACATGTATTAGTATATATATTACAAGAAGTAAGGGCACTAGGCTTAATATAATGTTAGCCTTCATAGGCAGCTATCATGCCTGCTGCATTGGTCAGCTCTGTGGCTTTGACCCAGGTGTCATGCTCAGGGCCGTAGCCTGCATATCGCACTAAATAGTACTTGACACCTCTAGTGATCTTATCTGAGAGTATATGTGATATCTCAAACAGTGGTTGCCCTTCTTCGGTGATCATCTGTGGCAGAGGCAAAGGTGCTTGAATTGAGTCATTATACAGCTCTATTCTGGATACAGGCTGAACCGGATGGATACGAATATCGAGATCCCCGAAATCTAACTCATAAGCACGTCCATGGCTGAGCACTTTAGATATGGTAAACGGTCCAATGTATGGCTCCTTAAAGTGTCTGCCTGCCTCTGTCAAACCAGTCCATTGGATAAACTCGGTCCGTAGAAGAACTTTCTGCCCTACTGCATATTGCCGGGGCATGTGAGTCTTATTGAATCTGGCTTGGCTAATCTCTGCTGCTCGGGAAATGTTATCTACCGCGTTGGCATGTACAGCCGAGTACTGGTCAAAATGATCTCGAATAGCATTCTGTATTGGAACAGGAGCTTCTGGCGGAATAGTGATTGCCAGATCATGAGGCGAAAGTGGCTGTGCCATCGAGTCGAGATAAAATGGTGAATAACCAGTTGTTGCAGAAACCGTGTTGTTAATTGCAAACTCCACCAGAGGCAACTTGTCCACCCACGAATTGGCTGAAGTATCGTTGCAACAATACCTGAGGAGAAAATACTATCTAATCAGTTTATAAACCAGAGGATGGTGAATCATGCATCAAACAGATTGAAAAATACCTGAGGATGTCCTCAATGAAGGCATGGCTCCTTTCATTGCTTGCATTCGACTGTGGATGGTGTGAAGACGTCATAGACAATCTCGTACCAGTAGTGCAGTAGATTTCCACAGTGTTTGCCAGAATGTAGAAGTAAATCTGGGGTCTCGATCTGAGATGATGTTCCTCGGAAGACCATGGAGTTTGAAGATATGCTGCATATATATTTTGAAGCAGTATGCTGAGCAGTCCAGGTCATGTTGAAGGGAATGAGATGACAGCGATGAGAGAATTGGCACATTACCGCAAATATACTGTCGTGCCCATTAGTGGTGATAGGCAGGTCAGTAATCCTGTCAAGAGATACATCAAGCCATTTTGTCTTAGGTACACAATATCGTATATGTGACTGACCATAAGGTTTGTGTCTCCTCGTTTTCTGGCGTTGACACACGGGGCACCCCCGAATGTACTGAATGGCTGCCTTCGTCATTCCTGGCCAATAATATCGGCTACGCAATAGATGGAGCATGCGATTTTTGCCTACATTACCAGAAATAGTGGCTGAGTGGCACTCATGAAGTAGAATGTGGCGAAGCTGTGTGATCTCACCATCATCTGTAGGAACTTTGGCAGTAGGTGGAATGTAAAGCTGTCTGCCAGATATGGTCTTGCGATAGATCAACCCCTGAATGAGCTCGAAATTGCTGACTGACTGTGATGATGTCGATGATGCCAGCTCAGATAATATAGTCTGTGCAAATATGTCACGATCATACTGAGATATAATAATGTCGTGAAGCTGATGAGCTGATGATGCAGATATAAGAGCAATGAATGTAGAATCTGTAGACGGTATGTCAATGACTGGAACCTCGCTGACGTCTATATGTTTCAGACAATCAGTGAGTTCAAAGAGTGTAGAAATACGGGTGAGTGCATCTGCAACCTTATTCTTCTCGCCAGAAATGTGCTCTATTCGGAAGTTGTACTCGGAGAGCTCATCCAACCACCTCGCCTGTTTGGGGCTTAATGTGGATTTAGACTGGAAATAAACCAGTGGCTGATGATCTGAGCGAACAATAGTCTCAGGAGCTCCCAACAAGATGTGGCGAAAGAATCGGAAGCCCTCCACAATGGCAAATAGCTCGATCTCAGGAATAGGCCAGCGTCTCTGTGTATCAGAAAGAGTGACGCTGTGATAGCCACATGGCTTCATTCCTTTTCCTTGATCCTGTAATACCACTTGACCAACGTGTGTGCCTGATCCATCGACCTCCATAATAGATGGCAGTTTCTGATCTGGAAGCTGTAGTACTGGAGCATGGCAGATGGCACTTTTGAGATTATCAAATGCCTGCTGCTGCTCAGATTCCCAGACAAACTCTGCATTATCTTTAAGGAGACGATTGAGCGGCTCGGCAATCTTGGAGAACTTTGGTATGAATCTCCTAAACTGGCCGACCATGCCCAAGAATGACCGAAGAGATGACTTGTCATCTTTAGCCATACGGCGTAGAGGCTGTTTTCCAACGGTTGGACCATAAGACACTGGAGGCTGGATAACCATGACTGCACGGATTCTGTCTTCGATGATGGATAGGCCTGCCTCAGAGATATGGTGTCCGATAAAATCGATGGATCTGACGAACAACTCAACCTTAGAAGGCCTGATGTAGAACTGATGATCTCTGCAGCGCTGTAAGAACTGTCGAACATGCTTCACGTGGCTGTCAAAATCTGGACTGTACACTATGGTGTCATCCATGAAAATGACCAAGAACTGATCGATGAAGTCAAAGAATGCTCGATTTCCAACACGTAGAGCGGTCGCAGGAGCGTTAGTTAACCCGAAAGGCATTACTGTCCACTCATAGGTACCGTATCTGGTACGTATTGCTGTTTTGTGAATGTCGTCTGGGTGTATAGGAATCTGATGGAAGAACTGATTGAAGTCAAATCTGCTAAACCATCGTGCACCTTTAAGCTGTTCAAGAAGGGTATCGTGAGGTGGCAGTGGATACGTGTCCTTTATAGTGATGTTATTAAGGGCTCGATAATCACAGCACATCCTCCACTTCCCCCCTGGCTTAGGAGCGAAAATGATTGGACATCCATATGGTGATGATGACGGACGAAGGATACCCAGTTCGACATATTTGATGATCTGTCGTTTGAGCTCCTCCATCATAGGCACTGGAATGGTACGAACTGGCTGTGATGGTGGTGTGTGCCCAGGTTCAATGTTGATGCGATGATATCCACCTTCAAACCGTTCTGGCCTGTGGCCAGCTGGAAGATCCTCCTGGAAAATATCTGAAAAGTCTTCTCTGACTAGATCACGTACTGCTGTGACCTTTGGGTCTTCCATAGTGGTGTCTATGTCTGCTGCTGCCATGACCAGTTCACCATCGACCTCTGAGAGAAAAAAGAGATAAGCTACGGCTTCTTCAGCCGACCCACTGGATCGTATACGTCGTAGGTGCTTTCTCATAGTGGTGGCACTGACCAATTCCATTTCAGGAAGGTCATCTGAATCTGAAGTCTGTTCAACTCTGGACAGAACTGTACGAACACTGGAACCTGATGAGTGTTTCCTGGTGATCGTCATATTCTTGGACTGGAAGTCTATATGTGGATTTCTTCTTTCCAACCAATCCTGTCCCAGGATGACTGTGAAGGGTTTCATATCAATGATGTAGAAATCTTTTGTATCCTTATACTTACCCAGCGTGAATGTAGCATTGGGAAGATAGGATGTACAGGGTAATTGGCTTCCTCCAGCCAATCCCACTGAGAATGATGATGAGTCTGTTGGTGAAATACCAAGCTGAGAAGCGAACTGTCTGTCGATAAATGACGATGTAGCTCCTGGATCTACCAAAATGTGAGTACTCTGTCCATATACTTTCCCTTTGTACAACAACAGCTTCTTCTGTGATTTCAGCTGTGCTGTCTGAGACCGCATCTGTGCGATGTGTTCTGAGGGAGTATCCATCTGCTGGAACTGTAAGTGTCAGACTGGAAAGGACTTCTTCTGAGATACTCTCAACCCGGCCACTTGCTTCAGTGGCATTTTCAGGCTGATTTATCCTCGAGGTGCCCTCATCACTGGTACCTGTGCAGTACCCGGAGAGTTTCCCTGAGGAGCTGGAGCTGATGCTGGAGCTGGAACTGGAGCTGCAACTGCTGCATTGATGCTCTGCTGATTCTGTAGCTCCTTAACCAGGGTGTTGACTGTTTTTACAAGTTTATTAGACTCGTTTTTAGCACCCTGATTATTCTGCTGCTGTTGTCCTCTGAATGGATTCGGAGCTGGAGGATTGCCTTTTATGGATTTCCCTTCTGGTGTCCTGGTGGAATAACAATCCTTTGTGACGTGATTGGTACGACCACAACGTTGGCAAGGCTGAGGAGGATTTGCTGCTGCTCCTTTTCCTTTTCCTTTTCCCTTGCCTTTTCCTCCTTTCCCTTTATTCCTCTGGGAATTCTGGTTGGCATTTTGATTCTGATTGCCATTCTGATTCTGATTCCAATTCCGATTGGATCTGTCATATGGCTTTTTGCCACGGCCTTTGTCCTTGTCTTTTCTGACTGGGCCTCCTGACTGTTCCTTCTGTCCCCTATAGTGAAGGGTTTCTGATTGCTTCGAATGAACTACGAAATTCAAATCGAGCAGAACCTGTGTGGTCTGTGCCCACGACAGGTTATTCCTTTCATCTTCCGTAAGGAATCTTAGATGGAACTGTTTGCGAAGATCTGATTCCATATTGCTGATGAATCTGTCCTTTATCAAAGCATCATCCAGATCAACTGATGCTAATGCAGCCAGTGATGTGAACGTGCGGAGATAATCTGAAAAGGTCTGGTTTCCCTGATTCAGTGCCATAAGATGCTTTTTGGCAACAGATCTTTTGTGTGGATTACCAAACTGACTGAGGAATGTATTTCTGATATTTTCATACGTGGCATGTGGCTTTTTGGCCACGACCTGAAAATAATGTCTGTCATTGTTCTGAATGAGTGTGAGGAAGACTGTAATAAGATCTTTATCTGACACACCTGGATAGGTAAACTCGAAGTATCTGTCTACTGTTTCCAACCAAATCTCAGCATCCTGTCCGACCTTGAATTCCTTAGGTGGATTCATTTTCACCTTTGGAACAAGTGCGGATGGAGCTGGTGCTGGTACTGGACCATCATCAGGGTCTGTGAATACCGGTGGAGCACGATCTTCTGTATAATCTTCGTCTGGCTCCTGTGGTTCTGTATCTGGGTCTTTGTATCTACTCATGTCGGGTTTCATACGACTGATGTTGTCGAAATACCCAATCTCATCAAATCTGGTCTGGGTATCAGCGTAACCAGTAAGCCATTTAGGTATCTTAAACCGACTGAAGGCATCATATGAGCCTAAGATATCAAAGAACCAGGTGGATGGATCTGGATTAATAGCTGGTACATCTGGTTTGTCAGGGTTATGACCGATGACATATGTGTCATACATGTCATACGTGTCAGACATGTCATACCATGTCATGTCATGTCATGTCGTGTCATGTCATATATTATAATGACAGACAGTCGTCAGTACGGTCGACTATGTGTAGGAGTCTACACTCTTGCTTCTTCTCTTCTTTACGGTTTCGGACTTATCTTATCTATACTTATTAAACGACCGCACGAGGTATGGTTTCGATTGGTCTACTATCGGACTTCGGTTTCGTAAATCCTTCTAGTATGCTTTTGCTTTCAGTGCATGCTTTCAATACACAATATACAGCAGTTACGGCTCTTTACTTTTATGTCACAATTCTCAGTTCAGTTCTCATCTCCGAAACGGGTTACACTTAGAGTTCTTATGCATTCAGGAACTCTTTCCATAACTCAACTGTACTGAGTACTCCGTACAACAGGCTAGGCACCTCACATCAACATCATTCTGATCGGTCCTACTGTACTCCGTACTGAGTACTCTTGCGTTTTGTACTTAGCCGTTTTTCTTGCTCTTGTGCTTGCCTCCTAGCACAACTCCCCCCCCCTTAGGGAAGGTCACGTCCACGCTGACCACGTCGGACCAGTAAAGTTTTTATACAGATCTTCTACTGTTGCTCAGGATGATTATACAGGTCTCAGCCGCCTGTTGTCTGGGATGACATTACACTTCCCAAGACACACCGCAATAAGGAGATCAACCTCTTAAGCACAAGGGTCGGCCTCTCACCGGTCTGCCATCTGCACTACCAGGCTCCCCCAAGGCTCGAGATCTCACATCCATTACCACGCTCAAGGTTTCAAACCTTCCAACACGGTACACTTACAGGTGATGACAATAGGTTTGCCAATTACCTGACAGTTCTCGGGATGCCGGCCCGGAGGAAAGGTTTTAAACCCTCACCGCCTCCTCGGAATGCGTAGAGCTTTTACCCAGATCTCCAACTGCTGCCCGGTCGTGCCAGGTCCGGAGCCAATGCTCTCATGAAATGGATTATACAGATTTCCACCTGTTGCCTGGTCGCACCGAGGCTAGAGCCACTGCTCGGTTGGATAGATTATCCAGGTTCTCACCTGCCGCCTGGTCATACCGAGGCTAGAGCCACTGCTCAAATGGATTATACAGATTTCCACCTGTTGCCTGGCTGTGCCGAGGCTAGAGCCACTGCTCTCTCGGATGGATTACCCAGGTTCTCACCTGCCGCCTGGTCTCGCCAAGGCTGGAGCCACTTCTCACCTGCCGCCTGGTCTCGCCAAGGCTGGAGCCACTGCTCTCTCGGATGGATTACCCAGGTTCTCACCTGCCGCCTGGTCTCGCCAAGGCTGGAGCCACCGCTCTTCCCGACGCTCCCCAACGCTCTCAATCGCTAAGACCACTCGCGTCAGATTCCCATCCGCCCTCGGGTATGATCGTCACTTCAGCTCGTACTCCCGCTAACGCTATCGGTTCCGGTTCAAACTCGGGCAGGTCACTCTCAACAACAGCTGACTGGACTAAACCGCTCATCTCGCTTAGATCTTCCCTGACAAGCAGTTCAGACAGGAACGCATGCACCTCTTCATGTAAGGTCAGGTTGTGGAAAAGCTGTTTTAACAGTGCTGAAGGAATCCCATACAAATTCTCTCGCGCTCCCATGCCCTTCGCAAACACACCTCCGACTCTCATCGCGCGCCCTCCCTGCGCTACTTTCTCGTGCCTACCGTATTGCCGGAAGAATTCGCAAGGCGTGTCGGAATCGCACACTCGCAGGGGTGTGCGCAACGGAACGTTGGTCCAGATGTGCGTGGGCTTTCTGTATGCGGTCCCGTATTTACAGTACGTGACGAGGTGCGGAGCTGGTAGATTGCTCATGCATCGACGCGTGTGCAAACCGTGGGGCTCTCTTCCCTTCGGGTTCTCAATGAAGTATGCTTCGGGCCTCAAGTACCGGATGATCTCCAATGTCCTACGAACTCGCCTGTCCGCAGCGCGCAAATCTCGGATGCCTACTGTCTTCGCCTGGCTGTACTCTGTACAAGGTGGGCTAGCCCAGACTACGTCGAAGTGTCCTGGTCTGAACTGTCGGTAGTCCCATCGCATGATATCCTCGCAATGTGTGGGGCCCCACTTGGGCTGAATGTCTACGGCAACTACTTCGCTGTTGGGAAATTGCTTAGTAAACTGCCTCTCGACTGACCCGGTCCCACAAAACAATACGAGAATTTTAGACTGGCCGACTGGCTCCTTCTCAAGTGCTGCGGCTCCGTTGACTGGCGGCAGGGTGCTCTGAGCAGATACTCTCGCGAAAGTTCCTACTTCCTCATTAAACCTCTCCTCTGGCACCCATGGCATTGCGCCGTCTACCTTGAGCTCCTCCGAGAGCGTGGTCCATATTGCTCCTGCGGATTCGTCGCGCCTCTTACGGACCCTAAGCTTCTCTCGCTCCACTCTCTTAGCCTCGATCCTCTCAAACTCCAACAACGCCCGGTTGGGAACGCCGGGCCTACCGGCTCCGTCCCACTCCAGATCCTCTCGGGTCTTCCACTCGTTCTCACTGCGGGGCATTCCTGTCCACTTGACCAGGTACTCCGTCCACCTCCTACCCTGACGCTGGCGCGTACGCGAACGCTCCACCCTCTCGACGTGGGTTTCCTTGCGTCCACTGACGTCCAACGGAGGAGGGGGAATCTCCTTAGCTCTCTCGACAAAGCGGCTACTCGACTCTACCGGCGAAAGCCGGTCCACGGTAAACACATCGTGCACTTTCCACTGCTTAGGCGTCTGCAACCTATAGTAGGCCGACGGTGCGCCCCTATCGCTCGCGGGAAGGGCCATCTGCCTGTCGCTGTGAAAGACTTCCAGCACCCGAAGGGGTCCGAGGCGCTTCTTAAGCAATTTCTTGTGCAACCCGCGATCGCCCGACTGGGTGAGGTACGTGGCGTCTACCCAAACCTCATCGCCTACTGCGTAACTCCTGGACTTGTGACGCGCGTCGTACTGGGCGATCTGCTGCTGCTGAGCTAAGAGCAGCTTTCCCTAGCGAGCTGCAACTGGCGAACAAATTGGCGGGCTGTCTCGTGGGCTGTACCCTTTTTCACTGCTGCGCCCCTCCCCCCCTTAGCTCGGCCTCTCCGTGATGCAAGTGCTGCCTCCACGAAGAAGTCTAGCTGAGAGGCCGGAGCGTGACCGTACGTCAGTTCAAAAGGGGTGAAGCCCGTGACGGCGGAACGAGAGTCATTGATGGCGTACTCGACCGGGGTACACCACAAGTCCCAATCGTGCTGGTTGGCGTCGACATACGCGCGTAACATACGTTCGACCGTGTGGTTTGTGTGCTCTGCCTGCCCATCACCTTGTGGGTGGTACGGCGTGGTAGAGGCAATCTGGACTCCCATCAACCGATGTAGCTCGAGATGCATTTCATCTCTGAAGCGGGAGTCCCGATCACAGACGATCTTCATGGGAGCGCCGTGCAAACGCCACACTTGGTCGAAATATATGCGCGCGATCTGTGCAGCCGAGCTGTCAGCGTAAAGCATGGGGACTACGTGCACCATCTTGGACAGCTTGTCCGTGAATGAAGGTAGCAAACGCGTCGTACCCTCGCTCTGTGCGAGGCAGCCCAGTGACGAAGTCGATACTAACCACTTGCCACAGTCTTACTGGGACTTGCAGGGGGTTAAGCTGGCCGTCTGGATACCCGTTGCGCGGCCGGGTCTGCTGGCACACGACGCAGGATTTGCACCAGTCGGTGACATCCTTGCTCATGCGTGGCCACCAAAAACGACGGGATACCCTGTCCAGTGTATTATCCCTTCCTGTGTGCCCTGCTGCCGGGGACTCGTGTGCTTCGCGCATCACCAGCTCTCTGAGGGGGGAATCCTGAGCTAGCACTAGCTGATACCGCCCTTCTGCCACTCGCCAAATCATGTCGTTTACCATGCGAAATGTGTCTGTCCTCTGATGTGGGGCTGCGATCAGTTCTTCTCTCAACGAACTGAGGTACGGGCTGCGTTCGTATTCCGCTTGCAAGGCGCGGACGAACTCATCAGCCTTCGGTGGTCCTGACGCTGCCCTGACCTTCGCTGCAACCCCTGTAGTGACTAAAGGCTCGTCGGGTTCCGCCTCACTGTCCTTTCGCGCAGGTGGCGCTCGGGGCTTTGCCCTGCTGGCTGCTGGGGCCCAAACCAGAAAAACCGGCCAGCGCAGCGGGGGCCGACCTCCATCAGGAGACTCGAAGAGGTGGTTGGGACGACCTGTTTCGTCCTTCATGTCAAAGACCTTGACCGGATGAAGCCCATATTTGGGGTGAATCAACCGCCTCCAGGGAGCGTCATAGTCTGGTAGAAGGAACATCGCCGAGGTGTTTTCCGGATCGGCGCGCCACTCGGCAAGGAAATGCCGAAGAATTTTTCCTTTAAAGTCCGAATCCTTCGTGTAAGGGGGGTTACACCAAACGTGTTTCCCGCGCCACTTTTCCTTCAAGCAGTCGGTCCAATAGGTGTCAACCTGCCGGTTAACGCCCATGGAGTCGCAACACGCGTCAACGTCAAACATCCCGTACTGGGCCGCTATCTCCTCAAAGCGCTCCCTGATTAGCTTCCAGTCCTGGCGATCTACGACCTGGTCGTAGTGGGAGCTACCTTCTGGGGGCTTAACGGGCTCAGGTGCCTCTCCGGCTGCCTTCGGATGACTCTGGGTCTCAGGATGGGGGAACTCGTCGGTCCCCGGTGCTCCTCTTGCTGTCTCCGGGTGACTCTGGACTTCTGCTGCGGCCTGTTCCCTAGCTCGGTCTGCTCTGGTCATGACTGCTAGCGATTCGGCATCCCTTAAGGACTTCTCGCCTACTGCTAGGGTGGCAGCTGCGTCCAGCCAGAGGGCCGGCGTCTCTACCCACGTGAGCCCATTCAGATGGGTGAGCTCACCAATGACCGGTGCCGGACTGGTGGGAGGGAAGGACTCGTCCTCGGAATCACTATACTCGAAGGTGGCGCCTAAGACAGATGTAGGATCCTCATCCTCTTCGAATCTCTTGCCTTTCGGCTCAGAGTACCTGGGTCCATCTGTGGCGCGATCCACTGTCCCGAGGACAGAGGTAGGATCCTCGTCCTCTTCGGACCCCTTGCCTTTCGGCTCGGAGTCTCTGGGCCCATCCGTGGCGCGATCCACTATCCCTTTTTCCTTCAAACCCTCCCTGGCTGACATTTCCTGATAGTCTGGTCGCCGGGACTGCGCATCCGGTACTACCACCAAACAGCGCCCTGGCACGTGCTCCATCTGATGGACTCCTACCTCTACCAAGTCCTCGTACCAGCGAGCCTGACGTCGACTGAGCTCCCTAGCTGGGGCGAAGAGCCACTGGAGGGGTTTATGGTCTCCTATGAGCTTAAATGATGTAAAAATCAGATAATGTCTCCAGGTGACCGTGGTACAATGATGGATGGCACAAAGCTCTCGTTCCCCAGCGTGATAGTTCTGCTCTGCGCTGGAGAACTGCCGGCTTTCAAAGGCCAAGGGCTGCAAGCCTCGTCCCTGATCCTGCATGAGTACACCCCCTAGTGCTACTCCACTGGCATCTGTCTGTACGAAGAAGGGTCTGGAACCGTCTGCTGCGCCCTTTTGATCGGGTAGGGCCAAGGCTGGGGAGGAGATCAAAGCAGTTTTCAGCTGTTTAAATGCTGCTTTTTCATTCTCGCCCCAGGTCCATTCCACGCCGGATTTGGTGAGGCGGGTCAGCGGGTACGCGATATCTGCGAAGTTCTGGATGTACCTTCGGTAGAAGCCACACATGCCCAGGAACTGTCGCACGTGTGTGACAGTTTCTAGGTCCGGCCCGTCGCGCACTGACGCAACCTTATCCTGCTGTGGGCGGCACTCATCCCGATCCACCACATGCCCTAGGAACCGGACTGCTCGTTTGCACAGTTTGACCTTCGACTTTTTAAGATAGACGGAATTCTTTCGACACGCCTCCAAGACCTGGCGGAGGTGGTCGAGGTGTATCCTTCCCTTTCCCATTTCCCCTTTCCCCTTTCCCCTATCGTCTTCCTCCTTTCCATATATTGCGACATAACATCTCACCGCGACATAACATCTCACCGCATTATTTCATCTCACCGCATTATCACATCGCAGCGCCTCCGCACCGCCTCGCCTCCGCGCCTCCCTCAGCGGCTCTACGGCTCCGAAAAAAAGAGGAAAATTTTCATCAAAATTTAGGCATCCTGAAAAAAGGGCAAAAAATATATAGGTTCGGCCCCGAAAAATGGGTCAAAAAAATTTAGGCGAATCCAAAAGAAATCTTGTTTAGGCCAACGTGGACACCAAACGCCGCTGTCACTGGGAACCAATGGTCACAGGGCACCCGAAACGACAATGGCATTCACGGACTTCCACTATGCTCGCTTGAGTATTTAGCTAGCTCCTGCTTTCGAAAAGTTAGATCCGAACCTTTCAAAACCATTCTGCAGGATAGTAATATTTGCCTCTTGTGGCCTAGTATTAAATGTGATATATGCATACATATACTTCGAATCCACATGAGAGCTTTGTCACTAGCAGTTTGTAAGAGTCTGGTTCGGATCCTCAGAGTGCCGGCACGCCACTCCGATGTATGTGCGAAGTCGTGCCGTTGTGCTTGTTTTATCTGTGAATTGCCCCCTGTGTTGCTCGTTTGCCTTTCTGCTTTTCATGCTTCCACCTGAGCCTGAATCTACAGTCTGCGAACACAAGTTAGACCCGCGCCCGTTCGTGCGAATCCACGAGCCGTCGCGGCAGAAGCGCGTTGCCGCCTGGCATGTTTTACATGGAGCAGCAGTAGACCCGCACGTCGCCGTGGAGGTCCGCAGCTGTCCGAAAACGTTCGCGAATTCAGAACACGCTGGGGAATTCTCACAGAGTGGCATTTTCTCCGTTGAGCGCGTAGCGGCGAGATACAGTAATCACTCACCTTTAAGAAAACCGGAGATTGGGGTCAGACCAGCTAATTCCACCAACTTGCGTACCCCCCGCCAGCGTCCCTATGGAATCGGTAAGAATTAGCAAGTATTTTCTTTCAATCGGCCGACAATTCTCTTAAAAGTCCAATGATAAACACTTAAAAGGCGACATTTTCAAAAATTTTCCGCCTGCGGCCTGGCCACCCATATTTCTTATTTTCGAGGATTCCATAGCTCAAAAAACCCGACTTTCTCGACAACTTCGTACCCCCAAAGCTGGCTGGTTTCTTATCGCCGGGTTTTCTTAAAGGTGAGTGATTACTGTAGCCCAAAACGCGTTTATCGGCGCATGCCGCCTTTAGAGATGGCATGGAAGCGCGAGAGACGACGCACATGAAAGGCAATACGGAGAACTGCGAGAAGATGGATTCTTGCTATGTGATTGTGGCATGTGCTATGGCACGGCCACGTGGTGGGGTAAAACAACCGTATGGCGTCACCGGAAGCTATTTAAAGGATTCGCCGCGCACGTGCCTACGCGGATGCGGTAGATGTCTCCATTACCGGATGTGTGTATGGACATGGCTTTGGACGATGACCCCGAGACGACAGAGCTCCCCGACCACTCTCCGCGTCATGGGGATGTGAACTGGTGACCCCCCTAGGAATGTTTGCATGTCGGCGTTAGGGTCCCTTTAAGACGCCGTCAGCATGCTAACGGCAGTATAAGTGCGTGCTATCTCCAGGCTCGGCCACGACTCCCCGCTGCCCGCCTCGCCTTCGCCACTCCCCGAGCAGATTCAAGTGGACGATCGTGAGGTAGCGGATGCCGACCGCTCCGACGATCCGACGATCCGACGAGTGCGGATGGGGCGCGCGGCTTTGTGGCAAAACAAAATGGGGGTGTTCCCTATCTACTTTCAAATCTTGAACCTACCTCCGGAGCTTCGCACCAAGTATGAGAAGATGGAGGTATGCGGAATCATTGAAGGACAGCACCCTGCGAACTCCCAATTACTGCATGGCAAGCTGGTGGATGAGCTCGTGGAGTTGTGGGACGAAGGCTTTGTGTGTTGGGACTCATACACCGACGAGCACGTGCGGTTGAAGGTCATGCTCTTTGCCATACTCATGGACTATAAGGGAGCGGTTGATGCCGCACAAGTCATGGACGTCGGTTCGTACGCTGGGTGCCTAGTATGCAAGATCCGGGGGACATTCGCAACATGCTTGCACAAGATGGTGTACATGTTCAGCAAGCAAGATCCACCAGGTATGTATGTAGCACGTCCTTAGCATACTATCGGTATTATATGAACATGCTAAAGGCATGCTATCCGTATCATGAATGCATTCTGGACGTATGTTTGACGATTTCTTTGTTCTCACTTCGGCTTAGGCACTCAACCGTTGCGCACGGACGCCGAGTACATGCGTCATGGCGCAAGGCACGAAGATCTACGGGATAGTGGAGACCCAGAACTTTCGGGCGCGACCTTGGAGGAGAGCATGAGAAAGACGGGCGTGAAGTTCTTGAGCGTGTTTATTCGGTTGGTTTACTTCAAGCTCTACCGTGATTTCATCCTGGATGGCATGCATGACATCATGAACTTAGCGAACAGGATTGCCGCATCATTGCTCGGGGTCGACTTCACCGACGCCGTCCGCCAGCAAGCGAGAGAGGATGGTGTCCACCCCACGTGGCATGCCACAACCAAGGTGAAGAATAGTAAAGGTAGGCAACTATTCGCGTGTTAGCATGTTCATAGGGTTGCGTTAGGTTGTTATGGCAATATTACCGACAGCCTAAACGCATGCTAACAGTATTTTCATGTTTTTTTTTATTGTGCCGCAGGGGCGGAGGTTTTGGTGTACAAGATGACGCATGGACCTTTCGCGATTCCACCCCGCCCTAACAAAACGTCCACCACGAAGCGATGTTTGGAGACCGCGCGCTTGTTTTTGCAGAGCATCAGGGCGACGGAGGGATGGGGGCGTGGTCACTTACGATTGCTACAAACTACCGCCGATAAGAAAGCCGCCAATCAAGCACATTCGGGCTCATGACGGTTTGAAGCTCGTGCAGAACGGTACCATGGCGACAGTCTGCGCTTGGCCACGAGATTACGGGCAGCCCGCCAATCCATTATTGGCGAAGATAGTGGGCCGAATGACCATGATCGTGCGGGAGCTGACGACGAAACAAGTGCGGCCTCAGGTAATCTGTCAGCATGTCGTTAGTAGGTACGCATGATGCCGTTTGACACCGTCACCGTCGGTTGAAATTGGACAGCGCCCTCGGGCAAAACCGTAATCGATGCGTGAATTTCCATGACGATACCGCAACCGTCGATTCAAATCGGGTTTCGATATCGGCCATGAAACCGATACCGTGGAAACCGATGGCATCAGTGTATGCGACCGTTGGGCCGAGGATGACATGGCATTGGCTCCAGACCCAAGCCGCCGTCAGCAAGGATTCGTGCCCTTCTTACCTATCGCTTGCTGTCTTTGCTGTGTTTGTGACACGCGACTAAGGTCTCTCAAATTATAAGCCCACGTCACTCGCACTTATGAATTTGGTGTCTTTGCGCTGTTCGGACCAGTCTTCAAGCTGAGAAGTTAAATGAATATTTGCTGTATTGTGATATTTCCTTAGCTGGCGAAAACCGCAGTTCACTCGAAATGTTCGAGGGAAATGCAATGACGATACCGAAACCGACGGTATAAGTAACATCACGACGCCGCGAGAAACCGTAACCGATGATAACGTGTATGTCACGAACTCGAACACGTAAAGATGAAATAAGTGACGATACCGCACGGCATCGATACCGCCAAGACACTTCGAGCCTCGATACCGTCGAGGACGATTTTGAACTCGATGTCGTCACTGTGGTGTTGTTTGGGTTCTAAGATTCTAGTGATCTATCATGCTGTGATAGTTATACTTCTTCACAACAACCCTAGGATGCGCTGGTGCTCAGCATCGGTCAACCTATAAAACTCCTTACCGCGGTATTTGCGTCTGGTCATTGTCACTTCCACACACACGACATGATGCGAATATGTCAGACATTTCTTGGATGTGTCTATGTAGTACTCCTCGCAGCTTTCCTCATCCGCCCACTCATAGAATCGGCCTTCAACGACAAATTCCCCCGGTGTGGCATTTACGCCCTCCCCACCAGGCGAGTAGTAGTCGTCTCGCATCCCATCCGCGTTGATCACCTGCTTCACCTCGCTCAACGCCTTCACCAAATAGTAGGGGTGATTAGGATCTCCCCCCGACAGCCTTGCAAAAGTGTTTCCTCGTGCAACCTTCACACTCACGTCATCGCGGGCCTCCGCGACTCTTGTTCTGGTGCGCCGGGCATCAGATTCGGTTGCCTCAGTCAAGGTGAACTGCTCCCAGCTGTCCACGTGACTCCGGTACAGGCAACCCTCCGTGTCAGGTTGTGCCTTCGCGCACTGCGCGTAACAATAATCGCAATAGCATTGTCGGTCCCGCTTCAAGCCCACCAACAACCCCACCCCTGCACGCACCGAGTGTAACGCCAAAGTCCGGTCAACCGTGTCAAACCCAGGTCCAGAGATGTCCACGTCCTTGCCGTCAACCAGAAAGAAAAATCTTTGCCCGAACTGAACACCTCTGTCGCGAGCGCTATCCTTCGGCTTTTGCAACCTTTCCATGCAGAACTCGTACAAGCTTTTGGCGTCCAGTATTTTACAATGCCATTTGTCGGTTGTGGACATCACCGCCAAGCTCGCCTCATGCTTCACCGCTACTCCCATCGCGTCTTGCTCACCTCGTGCATGTGACGTCTCAAAGAAGTTGCGCTGTGTCGGGATGCCAAGCCCTCGGGGCCACTCTGCCGACTCTTCCCGCCCGCTCTCCACCACGTCGGCAAATGCGGTTGCGCATTTGTTTTGTGCCGCACTACCATCCGCCCACTCATGCATGAATTTGGGGAGAGGTATACCTCTCTTCACGAAGTACTCACTGACGATAAGTTTCCTCATATGTTGGATACCTCGGTGGGAGTGCGGCAAGGTGTCGCTAATGAGGTAGATCAGGTCCTTCACTATTATTGGGTTGGTCTCGGTGGAAGCCTGACCATCCACGGAACCAACCGCGTGCCGCCATAACACACAACACAGCAGCGTTGCTTGCTTCACTATCCAGTGCAACGACTGAATCGCCCTGGGAATGTTCAGAGCGTGGTTCTCGCTGAAGTCAAACAATATGAGGCAGTGCCCCAAAGGCAAGCCCGCCTTGCACTTGTTGAACATTGTCATGGAGTGCGTGGCCATGAAACAGTGGTAGGCATACGGCTTCAAAAACCGACACGGTTGGGCAGCAGGCACACCGACCAACTTCTCCAACCTCCAACTCCCGTCCGCCGCTTTCCGCACAAACGTGCCCGAACACACACAATTTGGGGACTCCCCTGGGGCGTGGTCAAGGAGCAGAGCTTGCAGTTTTGCAAGCAGCTCACCAGCAGTGGTCGTCTTTTGGACGAACTGCACCCGGTGCTTGTTCTTCCCGTCATCGTCCACTCCGATATGAACGTTCTCGTAGGTGTGCCAGTCCAGCGTGGCAGTGTTGGAAACCGCCGCCGGACACAACGACCAGTTTTGCAGCCCCCCGCACCGTTTGCAAGAACCCTCCAAGCAGGGCATGTCGTGGTGGTCCTCGTGCTCTCCGTTCGACCGCTGTCTTGGACACAGCAGCGATGCCGTGAAACCGGAGGTTGACCGTCCCACCTCCACTCGACCACACTTGAAGTCCGGGAAAGCAGGAAATGGTTTACGGGCAGACAGCCGTGCCCGAAGGCCTCCAACGCGAGGGCAACACGACGTGTCCGTGCACTTGCAGCCGGAGTGGCCCACCTCCTGGAAACGAGCATACGCCTCCACCACCAACCGCATATATATCCTCGTGGTACCTGCAGCAGCAGGAAATGGTGTCCCTTCGGGTGAGTCGTTGCACTTGCCTCGGCTTCCGAGTCTCAAAAGATCGGAGTTCGATCTTTTCGGCGGGAAACTTCTTCTTGAACTTGCGGAAAACCTCCAACTGTGTCATTCCCAACCACTGCTTCGACACCTTCTCCACGCTTCCATCAATATGCCGCAGCTGGATCACGTCCCGTTTACACGTGGACACCCGACTGATCCCAGCACTCAGCCAGAAGGCTTGGATCTTGTGGGTCAGCTCCGCGCTTATAGCACGGTTGGCAATGTGCAGGTTTTCCAGGACCAACCCTGCCAGAAGACAGGCATTAAGCCGTTGCGCTGTCCCAAGGGCAGCTCCCAACAGCAAGTTGCGGTGCCCAACGAGTCCATCCTTCACCACCTTCACATTTATCGCCAAGATGCTTGCAACAGCACCCTCAACACCCTCCACGTCTCTGCCAAATACCATCGCTGCGCCCGCCATGCGCGTGGCAGCGTTCTGCCTGGAACCATAGCCAGCTAGAGCGGCGAACGAAGCCCGCAAGCTCGACACGATCGTTCCTCCTACGCGATCCTCCTCTGACAGAAATCTTAGCCGCACAGCTTCTTTCTCTTCCGCGGGTAAGGTGCGCACAAAGTTCGAGAGCGCCCCACCAATAAGATGCGGCTTGTTCATGAAAACCTCCTTGAGCTTGTTGTTCCAGTGTTGTATACTTCCATGCGGCAACAGGCAACCCACCGCTGAGGCTCCTGCGGAGGCTGCTGTGGCGCCTAAGGGACCCAGCGTCGATTTTACCCGTGCTTGAGGCGCAGAGACCTCCACCGCGTCCTTGCCAGGGAACATATCAACCTCCTATGGCCGGTCTGTGGCCGTACGATGAAGGCTGTGGCCGAGGTTTGGCCGAGGGTGCTTTTGCTTGTTGGCCGAGACGAATTATGTAAAATTTTGAAATTTTCCCTGAAATTGTGCGATTTTTATGATATTGTCATACTTAAAATTAAAATTTTGCGCCTGCGGCGGGCAATTTTAGATTTTGGCCGAGATGGCCGAAACTTGGCCGATGGAAATTTTGAGTGTTGGCCGTACGACATAAAAGTTTGATATGTTCCCTGGTCCTTGCCCAAGTCTAAACGCTTCCTAGAGCGAGCTTCCCTCCTTCGCACATTCTGATCAAGGCGCCTTTTCTTAACGGCACTGGTAGGTGTGGGCGCATTCCTCGCATTCCTCCCAACCCCACCTGCATCTGCCTGCAACACGCTAGGATCTCTGCTCGGTTTATTCCCAGTTAACACATTCCATTTATCGACGAACTCCGAGATCTGCCCCGCTAGTTCTGTTGCATGATCCACATTCGTTGGTGCAAAAGGAAACTCCAAAGGCAAGTTGCGCGCCATGTCGCCGAGGCTCATGAGCCATGGCAATACATCCACAAGGTAAGAAGGAGGAGGCATCCCTTTTCGAAAAACGCCACTCATAAGCGGCAAACATGTAAGGAGTCTACGGGCGAAAGCACGCCATTAATAAACATATTTGCATGTCTGAACTTTTAATGAACGGACTCCCACATGCATCAGGAATATGAATAGTCCTTTCACGAAAAGTATCCGTAGCGTAAGTATCGCCCCCAGGATGGAATGACTGCTCGATCGTGGGGGCGATTCGCCATTTCTTGATTTATCACCCGGACATGTCATATTTGACGTAGCGTGTGTATCGCACCCACGATCAACTGCTGCGTCGATCGTGCGGGCGATTCATAAATTTCGATTCAAGATTCGATCGTGTAATGATTTATCACCCGGACATGTCATATTTCACGTGGCGTGTGTATCGCACCCACGATCAACCAATTCGTCGATCCTGCGGGCGATTCATAAATTTCGATTCAAGATTCGATCGTGTAATGATTTATCACCCGGACATGTCATATTTCACGTGGCGCGTGTATCGCACCCACGATTAGGTGATGGGCTGATCGGGAGGGCGATAATGCATATCAGATAATTTAATTGAAATTCCGTCACGACACCGTAAGCATGTCAGGCCAAAAGTCCGATACCTGCTCACAGGAAGCTCGAATCGGCATGTCGGTTCGCCCACACGATCAAAAGATGGGATGATCGGGAGGGCGATAATGTATATCAGAGCCCTCCCCCGACATCTTACAACTGAACGAGACCCCTAAAAACCGTAAGCATGTCGGACCAAAAGTGCGATTCCTGCTCACCGAGAGCTCGAGTGCTTGTAACGGTAATGCCAACCTGCGAACTGTACGCTATCTGCGACCATAGCACTTTCTTCGCGTGTTTTCGTTGCGCAATTGACGTTTGGATCGAGGACGAAGGCATTGACGTTTACTTTGGTATAAATTGGGAGCTAATATTCTAATAATGAAGCAGAACAGATGCAACTATGCAGCAGCGGTTGGGGCAGGCGTGCCAACCGCTTTAAGGCGCCGGTATCCTAAGCCAGATCGGAAACTGGTGGAAGGTGTCGCCGAGAGTGAAGGAGTACCCGCCTGCAATGTGCAAGGGTGCCCCCATCCCGACGACTCGTTGGATCGAACGAGGCTGGCGTTGGCGACCTGCGACATGTACTCCGACTCCTTCCACGTTGGGTGCGCGTCGCGCCAGCTCACACCGTCAGGGGAAAAGCGGTTTCCAAGGGAATGCGGGCGCTGCGGGATCCTGACCCGCCTGTTCTGCCTCTTTTGCGGAATGGGTTCGGAGAATCACTTCCCAGTGCTTGTTACCTGCGCGACCTGCAAGCGCGGGTTCCACAAGAACTGCCGAAAATCCGGACACAGCAACTCTTCAACATGCGGGCGCCATCTCTGCTTTGGACAGCCTCCTGTCAAAAGGGCGTGCACGGCCTCGCCGAACCCTGATGATGGGCAGGCTGCTGCGGATACTGGTGCTGCTGCTGCGAGCGCGGAGAAGGCTGAGGGAATGGCAGCGCAGCAGCAGCCTGCTGGAAACATGGACGAAGCTCAGTTAGAGGAGGCGCCCACGTTCGCAGCAGTAGTTCGCGCAGAACCAGGAGACGGGCTGGTGGAGAAGCATAAGTTGTCGCTAATTCCTAATAAGAAGGAGGCAGGCGATGCCGACGCAGCGGATCCTGGCCCTGAGGTGGAAAATGAGGCAGATGCAGAGCAGGGCACAGCTGCCGCGGCGGCCCCTCTGGAGGTGCCAGGGACAGAGCAGGGCACGGCTGCTGTAGAGACGCCTGCTGTCGTCGACGTGCCTGCTGTTGAGGCCCCGGTTTCACAGGACATGCCTGCTGCGAAGGCCCCTACTCCACAGCACATGCCTGCTGTGGAGGCCCCTGATCCTCAGCACAAGTCTGCTGAGGATCAGCCAGTTGCAGAGCAGGGCACGGCTGCTGCAGAGACGCCTGCTGCCGTGGACGTGCCTGCTGTGGAGGCCCCAGTTTCAAAGCATCAGTCCGCTGGGGAGGTGCCAGATACAGAGGAGGGCACAGATGCTGGAGAGACGCCTGCTCCTAAGGTGCCTGCTGCGGAGGGGGCAAAGAATGCGGAGGAGCAGCCTCACTTCACAAAAGGCGTGCTGCTGGACGAGCACTGGAGGCACAGGCTTGCAGAGGGTGGGTATTGTGTCGGTCAATTGCAGGACACGATATCGGCTAAGGCTCTGGTTGCAGAGTTCCAGAAGGATTTGGCTCCGAGCTCCGAGTTCAGAAACAACTTCAGGGCGTTCAAGAAGAAGGCCAATGGGGAGCTGGACACCCTGAAGGACCCGAAGAGGTGGATCGGGAACCTGGTGGAGGGCACGCCGTTTTACAAACGGTTTGAACAGGTGGCTGAGGACGTCATAGCTGCGGTGGGGGACAAGTTCGGGAAGCTGGAGGTGCCGAAAGGTGACATGGCGCGAACCGCCCTGCTCACCTACCCGCCGGCGTTGGTTCAGGAGAAGCATCGGGACTATGGTGCGTTGTCCGTCATGCTAGTCCTGACGGACATGTACCCCTTTACGGTGTACCCCCAGTCGCATAAGTTGGGGGATGGGGCCACCCTGGACACCCTTCGGCCGGTGACCTGCTTCCTGCCGGCAAAGAGCGTGGTGATCTTCGACGGCAGGCTAATCCACAACGCGGTGGAGATGCACTGTGGAACTTTTCGTGCGTCGGCGCACACCTACATTACAACGGTGGAAGACCTCTTTCCCGAAAACACCACTTTTCCAGTCTCTGGATCCGCCACTATAACTGGGTCGCCCTGGGAGTTTGTGGTTGGGCATGACCCTTGCAGAAGAAAGCATTATGACTCGCAAGGAATTGAGCGAGCCACTACCTCGGAGCCTTCCCAGGCAATGTCTGCCCTGGAGCGGGAGATCGACTTCGCGAACGCGATCAATGAACTTGACGAGGATATGGGGAGGAGTGTGGTGCTTGGGGAGCCACAGGAGTATGATGCGTGCCTGGAGTTGCGGGAGCTTCTGAGGGATACGGTGGCTTTTGGGAGGGTTGGCATGTAGCACGGCTAGGTGGGCCCGGATTGCATAATCGATGAAAATGACATTTAGAAGTCGCAAGAAGTTTCAAGAAGTACTTAGTGGTTAAAAGAAATCATCTAGAGGCAATATTTTATATTTTTGATAATTGTAGTGGCCACAGGGCTGCTTACAGGTCGCGGACGGGCTGCCGTACATACATTGCATATCTTGCGGGCGCGTGAGATATGCAAATGATACGGGGAAGTTATTAGACGTTGTGAGAAGTATTTAGAGGTCATCCGTAGGCAATGAGAAGCAAAATTTCACATCGGGACATATTCACGGGGTGCTGGGGAGCTAATTTCGTCTGTAAAATGGCTGCAAAGCAGAAATTGCATATCTTGCGGGCGCGTGAGATATGCAAATGATACGGGGAAGTTATTACACGTTGTGAGAAGTATTTAGAGGTCATCCGCAGGCAATGAGAAGCGAAATTTCACATCGGGACATATTCACGGGGTGCTGGGGAGCCAATTTCGTCTGTAAAATGGTTGCAAATCAGAAATTGCATATCTTGCGGGCGCGTGAGATATGCAAATGATACGGGGAAGTTATTACACGTTGTGAGAAGTATTTAGAGGTCATCCGCAGGCAATGAGAAGCGAAATTTCACATCGGGACATATTCACGGGGTGCTGGGGAGCTAATTTCGTCTGTAAAATGGTTGCAAATCAGAAATTGCATATCTTGCGGGCGCGTGAGATATGCAAATGATACGGGGAAGTTATTACACGTTGTGAGAAGTATTTAGAGGTCATCCGCAGGCAATGAGAAGCGAAATTTCACATCGGGACATATTCACGGGGTGCTGGGGAGCTAATTTCGTCTGTAAAATGGTTGCAAATCAGAAATTGTATGTCTCGCGGGCGCGTGTGATATACAATATTAGAAATCACAATGTTAGAAGTCATTGCAAGTTATCAGAAGTTATCACAATGCATCATCACATGAATACTTTTACTTTATTTGCCCTAATGATACGCATATTATTGAAGTTGCAGGAGTTGGGGCACTAGCAGTTGCCGGGTGGCGGGTGCTCAAATTCAAAGGTGGCTCAAATTCTGCAACTCCTCTATGGAGACGCCCGAGGCCCTACCCAAGTCCGAGGTATTCAATGGCTGGGTCTGCTGGAGTTGCTGGAGTGGCTGGAGCTGCTGGAGCTGTTGGAGCTGCTGGAGCTGCTGGAGCTGCTGGAGCTGTCGGGCCTGTGGTTGCTGAAGGAGCATGGGCTGGGACTGCTGCAGAAGGGGTTGCAGCTGCTGGGTCTGCTGGAGCTGCTGGAGCTGCTGCAACCGCTGGAGCTGCTGGAGCTGCTGGAGCTGTTGCAACTGCTGGGGCTGCTGGAGCTGCTGGAGCTGCTGGGGCTGCTGGAGCTGCTGGAGCTGTTGCAACTGCTGGGGCTGCTGGAGCTGCTGGAGCTGTTGCAACTGCTGGGGCTGCTGGAGCTGCTGGAGCTGCTGGAGCTGCTGCAGCTGCTGCAGCTGTTGCAGCTGTTGCAACTGCTGCGTCTGGGGTTGTTGGAGCAAGAAGGGCTGGGGTTGCAGCGGTTGGAAGGCTTGCTGCAACAACGGAGGCTGGGACGCTTCCTGTCCTACTTGGAGCATCGGCACCGCCTGAGGCACCGCCTGAGGTTGCTGCTGAGGGCTTTGCTGCTGGGGGGGAGGGTTGGTGGTGCCTCCGCTGTCGGCGCGCTGGGCGCATCTTCCCCTGGGCTTGTCATGAAGTCCGCCACTTGGCGCTCCAAGGCCCGCTGCTGGCGTTCCTCAGACAGCTTCAGCTGCTGGGTGAAGTGCGCCTCCTGCTGCTTCAGCATCTTCTGCCTCGCCTCCTCCTGCCTCGCTAACACCGCCGTTAGCTCCTCCACCGTGATTCCCCTCACCGATGGGGCCGCCTCGGTAACCTCCGACAGAGCGACAAGCGGTTGAGGGGGGGCCACCGTGCGGGCTAACGACGCCGGCGCCGCGCCCCTCGTTGATGCACGCCCCGAGGCCGGCATGCTTCCGCTGCCAGCAGAGGATCTCCCCCTTTTTTGACCCTTTGCTGAAGTTTGCGGGCCACCGCCACCCGAGCTCAAGCCCCTACCAACCTTACCCGCCGGCTGCCGTATCCGCGGGAGGCTCGACCTCTCCGCCGGGTTTCCCTGGGAGTTGGCTCCCGCGAGTTGGCTCCTCAACTTCTTCCTCGGTGGGGTGCCGGCGGTATCCACGTCCTCGCCCTCGTCCTCCGCCGGGACGGCAATCGCCGACGCACCACCCTGCGGCTCTGCATTCGCACCCCCTCCCCACCGAGCAAGCACGTCCACGAAGACGTAGTCATCTTGCGTGTAGTGCGGCGAGGAGAAGTTGTCACCCTGAAGATCCTTTGCCGTCAATTGCCTCACGATCGGAGGCAAAGAGACACCTGTGAAGAGCCCACAATCGGACGTCGAGCTTGTCAAAAAGAAATTGGCTGGGGGCTACCACTTAGACAAAAGCAATTTCACCGCAAGCATGCTCAGCACCCCCCGCAAGAGTACCGATTCACACAAACAAAGAGAATGCCGTACCGTTCTCCAAGCCGTAGTGCTTGTGCAGCTTGATGAGCTTCGGGAAGAAGATTCTCGCGCACTCGTACACAATGTCCGACCCCTCTTCAGTCTTGAAGTGGGCGGCACCACGGGCCTTATCCGTGCTCCCCTGGTTGAGCCGGTTCATCCTGAAGATGTGCGTAAGGTGCGGGGTGGCGTATCTGCCGTGGATTGGCCCACCGCATATGGTGAACCACCCACGGTCTTTCACGTGCAAGATCGTCCCCGCAATATACGCGCCCTTGTATACTTGCCCTTGGTGATACACGACGGATCCCCTCTCGAAACGCCCCTTGGACTTTTCCGTGTACCCCTCCTTCCCATGCACCCCATCCCTCGCCACGTACACCACCGGTGCTAACTGCGGCAGATCACGGTGATGCACCCAACGGGGATAAAAAGCAACACGTTGCTCCAACGTGGCCTTCGCCCACCCCGGCCAATCCGCGGCAGCGGGCGCCTCCACGACCACCTCCGCCGGTGCGGGCTCTCCCGCCGCGGGGCTCCCCGTGATTGGGGGCGGAGCGACTACCACCTCCGCCGGTGCGGGCTCTCCCTCCGCGGGACCCTTTGTGATTGCGGCATCCTCCACCACCACCTCCGCAGGTGCGGGCTCTCCCGCCGCGGGGCTCCCCGTGATTGAGGGCGGAGCGATTACCACCTCCGCCGGTGCGGGCTCTCCCTCCGCGGGACCCTTTGTGATTGCGGCATCCTCCACGACCCCCTCCGCAGGTGCGGGCTCTCCCGCCGCGGGGCTCCCCGTGATTGGGGGCGGAGCCAACACCACCTCCGCCGGTGCGGGCTCTCCCGCCGCGAGAACCTCCGTGCTCGTGGGGGCGGGAGCGTCCGCGGGTTGCTCCGCTCCCGACGGCGCTTCCACATGCCCCTCACCAACCTCGGGGGGTGTGGCCGCTTCAAGGGGCGGTGGCCATTGCTTGAGCGCGCCTTCCAGCAGCAGGGCGCCTACGTTTGAGAGCTTCGGAGCGTCCTTCTCCGCTTGCGAGGCTGGGTAGACCGTGCGCTTCGCCATGCACTCCGGTCTACCACAGTTGTTCGGCTCTTCAATGCCTTTGGCTACAAGGCACACGTTGTGGTAGCTCGCACCGCAGTGCGAGCACTTGTGCACTCCACGTCCATCGTCTTGCTCGCAGATGAAGCAGCAGACTTCAGGTGCTGGCGGTGGGGGTGAGGGCGGAGGAGGCACGTCGAGCCCACCTAATTCATACCACACCAAAACCAAGCGCGTTTACACAAGCAGGGTTTCGGGCATTATCCATACGCATGACTATAGGTTCTACCAACATGCATGTGATTCGAAAAGGTGCTCACCATCTTCTTGCCCTGTATAGCATCTATCGTATGCTATTGTCAGGGCATGATCGAAAGCATTCCAATCTAATGCTTTCCTCACCGCGGTCTTCGGACCTGGCAGCTCCCCCAGCCGTTTCGTCGCCTCCGTGTCGTGCATGTTCACGACAGGGGGCTCCGATCTTCCTCCGCCAGGCGCCTCCACGCATTCCTCGCGACCGCAGTTGAACAAATCTCTCTTTAGGCCTCTTGCCTCTTGACACTTAGGGTGGTAGCGAATCCCGCACACCTTGCATCGCGTGACGAAAGCCCCCTTTTGACAATAGCAGCACCTATCTTCTGGCAGTACCTCTTTGCATTCACCACACTGCACCGCCGGATACTTTTTATTCGCACAGCTAAAGTGAAAGCTCCTATTGCAAACCCTACAAGTCTGCGCTGGAATTAGTTTACTGTCGCATCCAACGACATGGCAGCGGTGGTATTCAGGGGCGTTCCGGGACACTCTCGACCCACGGGTTCTGGCGGGCGCGTTGTTTCCGCCTCGGTTTCTTGAGGTCATTGCAGTTTCCGAAGTGCTAGCTCTAAGAAGTGTTCTTCAAGAATGGCTTCCGCTCGCTTGCACCAACTGGGGCGCTGAGACGCAGTAACTGTGCATGCATGTGTGACGTCAGCTCGGTATAAATCGAGGACAAAACCGCCCAAGCATTTCTCGTACGTCGATGGATCCGGGATCGGATCC
>LGRX02003336.1:0-13708 GCA_001247695.2 Cymbomonas tetramitiformis
CAATCGGGGGCGGGGGAGGGCGTCATACTCCGGTTGGCTGCATGCCTTTCTCGACTCGATGCTCCAACACGACCCATCCTGCCGTCCATCCGCATCGAATCTGCTCAGCGCTCTGCGGTGCCGGCAGGGGGAGTACTCGAGCGCGTGTCCGCCGCTGGACCTCCCCCTATGTAGGGTACGCCCTCCACGCTGCACTTGTCAATACCGTATCTGTCAGGGTTATGACCGATGACATATGTGTCATACATGTCATACATGTCATGCATGTCATACATGTCATACCATGTCATGTCGTGTCATGTCATATATTATAATGACATACAGTCGTCAGTACGGTCGACTGTGACATGTACAGTCATCATGTCTGTCATCCACTTAAGGTGAGTGACACCTGTCATCGAGAGGCCAGGTATTGGCATCGAGCTGGCGAAGCAAGATAAGTCTTGAAGAACCGAAGTGTTCTGAGAAGACTCGTCTTTGCTGGATGTGACACCCCGTGTGTGTCACAGTCCTCTGTCTGTACTAGTACTCCGTACAGTACGGCTGTCACAGGTTCAGGGTTTCCGGCTTAAGCTGAGCGACACTCAATCTAACTTGACTTCTTATGTTATCTTAAGTGTAAGCATTCTGTGTTTCAGCACCTCAATATATAGTCGGCACTATGTATCCCATAGGTTATGGTGCGCCAGGCACCTTCCACTACTTTTGATTACATGAGTGGCTAAGCCACTCCGCTTGGTGGGGCGTTGGGGGCCCTATTTGATGTCGTGGTTTTCGCAGTTGCGGTCGAGAGCTAGTTTACGGGCGGATTAATTTGGTATCGCTGCAGCGTGCGCCTACCCGGGATTATGTTGTATTGTCCGCGTTGGATTTCGCTCGACTGGAACTTGATCAATTTTTGTCGTGAGTTTCCTTGGCCGCCGCGTTACGATCTTGCAATTTCGCAGTTACGGCTCCTTAATTATCCGTTCCGACACTGCATCTTACGGCTCTCGACCATCGCTTTTCTGTATTCTCCGACATCGGCCCTCTACCCCAACGCTCCCACCTACTGGATCTTCATCATGAGTGTTAATTCCCACGTCACGCCTCCCTTGGGGGCTCAAAACCGCATTAGACTAGACACCATTTTTTCACGCGACGTCGGCTCTCGTTATAGGCCGACACCGGATTCTCCCGGTGTTGCCCTCACGGCCGCGGACCGGACTCGTGCTGCGGCCATCCCTCAATGAGTCGAACCGCAACACGCTCTGGACGTCCATTGTGAAGTCCTTGCAGCGCGCGTTCGAGCAGAAGGACCCCGCCGGTGCCGCTCTCTTTGATCTGGCGGACGCGACGAAGGAGGTCAACGCCATCTTCAACGCTATTCTCTTCTCAACTTTGACTTCGTTGACCTTCCCAAATTCACCCGCGCGGCGTTGGGTTGATGCCTCGGGACGGGCTTCGCCTCAAGATGGCAAGCGTGCCCTTCTAGAAGTGACCAAGAGGTTAATCCCTCGCGTGGTGCGACCTCTTGGGCATTACGAGGAGCTTTGCTCCATTTATTTCGACGACAAGAAGGACCCCGACCCACTTATACAAGATTTCGACGCATGCCTGACTGCTATTGGCAACGGCGCCTCTGGGCCTCTCGACGACATGATGGCCAAGAAGCAGCTTCTGGCTTCTCTCGACCCCGAGTTCTACGACAAGGTGATTACCCCCCTTCGTCTCGACGTTGAGTTGGCCAAGGTCGAGCTTGAGGACATCTACGCCCACGTCCTCGAGATTTGGGACGCCAACGCCGGCAAGCGGAAGCACGTGCCCCTCACGGACAAGAACATCCTGTATTCTGGCCAGCCGTCCGACGTTGACGTGAAGGCCCTGATTCGAGACTTTCAATTCCACATCGACGCCGCCAACAAAGTCCTTGCAGCGCTCTCCGACGAAGATGCGCACGACGAGCCGACGACTAGATGGCCGACTCCGGCTACGGGCAGGCCTACGGGCAAGCCAGGTGTGCACTTTCCACCTTCCTCCTGGCGTGACCGCCAGAACCGTCGGGAGGATGGGAAGTTTCACGGCCGAAAGCGTGATTGGAAGCAACGCTTTGCCGTTTCGCCCCTTCCCAAGGGCGGGAATTGGCCGCAAGGCGTCCGACGCCACAACAACGACAAGAAGAATTACGGCATGCACTCCGTCTCCTTCCACGTCGTCTCCAAGGCCTTCGTTCCGGAGTGTGTCCGATGCCCTCCGGGATTTTGGCATGACTCCGCGAATTGTCCCACCGCCGACATCGAGTGCGACAAGTGCGTGATTGAGCAAACCGACGACGCCGACGGTCTCGTGTCCGCCTTCCAGACCGCGTTCGACAATGAGGACGACACAGCCTTTGCTCGACTCTGTGCACAACATGATCATCCCTTGGTTCGGCAGGACGAGGAGCCCTTCACGTTCTCCGAGGACTTTGACGTGGGACTCCGTGCACAGCACGCGGGGTTAACGCCCACCCAACCCTCACTCCTTGCCACCCGCGTGCACGAAGCACGCACCGCTCTCCGCGAGCTCAAGCAGGTGGCTGGTGGTGCTGAGTCCGACACTCAGCACTTTCCAATGGTCCACTTCGGTTCGGCCACGCCCTCCGTGATCGACGATGCCGGCGTGGAGCATGAACCGGAAGTGGCGGTCGAGACCGAGAAGGACGCGTTAATTCACCCGAAGCAGTTCATTGACGGTGAGCCGCCCTTCGAGAAGTCTTTTATGGACAGCATGTCTGTTGGCTACTATCCAAATTCATGGTCCTCCCACAAGGACCAACGCGCAATGACTATTATGAGTGCCACATGGATCTTTGAGGCGTATACGTGCTTTTGGCATCATATTTATGAGTCAATTGAATAATTTCCCCTACAGGATCGTTCACGCGTGTGCTAGAGGGGCGTGCTTAAAGGGTGCGCTTTTGATATGTTTTTATCGAAATCGTCGAAAAAAAGATGGTCCTCCCACAAGGACCATAGTCTTTAACCGTCCTAGCGGTTGCATGGTGCGCGGTGTTGGCCGCGCATGGTCGCACACCTTGAGTTTATGACCAAATATGAAAACTTAGTTGGATAGTCCACACTCTAGTCGCCATCTGAGCTCTCGTTTACCGTGGCGGCTGATCACTCCCGAGTGAAATAAGGATTTTGTGATTTTTGCACTTCTAATTTTCACTTCGCGTCAAGCTAACGAGTGCACATCGCTCACATACTTGCCTATATGGCTTATGTTAAGCTTTCAAAAAAATCGTTTTATGGATATACTTCAAAAGTTTAAGCACCATACGCTCCTACTACACTGTGAATGCACTCTAGCGGGCATCGTGGATAATGGGTCATGTTTGCACCGATTATCCCATTCCGGCTAAAAAGTCGACTAAAAAGGTGTACGGTTGTTAATAAGCATTAGAGATGGCCAATATATGCACTCCAACATGACGTATGACCCAAATATGATGGGGACATGTGTATAAGATCGATATGATCGCATGGACGCAGGTGTAGCCTGCACATACTATTCCCAAAAAATTATTGAAGATATCGTATCTTTTTGTGCCTTTTTGAATTTTCAGGGAAAATGCAATCTGAAAAGTTGAGGGTGCTTGTCGCAAATGCGAACGCCATGGATATATTGGGTGGATCCAGGCCGGACCAAGCATCGAAGTAATTAATATATGTCCCATTGATACTAAAAATCATTGGGCGCGCCTTCTAGATCCGAACCAATGCCCAATTAAATTCTTGCAACATTGGTCCTTGTGGGAGGACCATAATCGATTATGGTCCTCCCACAAGGACCATGGGATAGTAGCCACTGTGCAATTGGGCTTCTTTGAGCCCGCCCCAGAGGTGTCAGCTAATTCCTTCAGTCCCCTCCCTCCGTATATTTCTTCCACGCATGATTCCGCTAGCGTGGCTGACACGGAGTCCGACGGCGGGGACTTGCATGATGCCGTCCCACCCGACCCGCTCCGCGGGTTGGTGGTGTACGGGCACCTTCAATCGGCACATTCCTCACGGCAGGAGCACTCCCTGCTCTGTTTCTGTGCGTGAGCATCGCCTTGATCGACACCGTCACCGCCACTGCACTTTGTGATGTGGAGATTGCTCCACGGTCGGTGATGTACGGTGCCTGCTCTGGTTATCAGAATGGCACAGTGGGCTACTTCACTGACCCCGACCTTCTGGACACTGGAACGGCTGACTTCTACAACATCTTCAATCTGGACTCTGACGGCTTCGGCATCTACAGTCTGAGCTTTCAATTTGAGAGCTGCAACAACTTCAATCTCTGTGTACTCTACTCTGTGGACCACTTTCAAGATGGCTAGTAAGGCGCAGGAGTAATTTCTTTTGGTAATTACCGGTAAGGGTATTACCGGTAAAATACCGGGTATTACCAACCCCCCTTTTCGATTTACCTCCCATACTTAAGGATTACCAGGTAAATTACCAATTACCATGTACTGTAATTGGCCGATTCCAAGGTAATATTACATATATACCCCTTTTTTACCAACGACTACAGAACGTGTCACAGTACTGTACGTTGAACTTGATGGCGGCCTTGCCCTTGGACCACTCCTTTCTCCTCCTCCTTCTCACTTCGACTTGCATACGTAACCCGGCTTTCATAATAATATCCTGCGTGTCCTGTCGTGGCGCATCAGGATGCCGGACGAAATATTATTACAATCTCAAGAAAGTGATACCGTATTATGGGAGGACCCTGGGGGAAACCCCCACCGAGTACCTCCTGAGGTGTACACTGCCCTTGTGGCTCCATTTAGAGGGCAATCAGGGTTCGGTGCTCAGCACAGATATCTGCTCACGCTTTTCCACGATACGCCCGAATATCTCCAGACACTAGCCCCTGAGAAAACATGCAAGGCCAACGTTCGCACAGTCTTGACGTGCAAATACGACCCCGACCTGAAAACGAACGTCGCTTACCATAGTATCAACACTGGAAAGCTCTTAACGAAGATAATAGCTTGCGATAGTGTTCCTGACGATATCAAATTGAAGCTAGCGGAAAAGTCCACTGCAGGCGATTGCAAGGCTTGGAAGATCGCGTATGATAGAAAGCGCGAAAATAATAATAAATTTGCTGGCGGTAAATTTCCGGTATTACCACCAAAAGTATTACCGGTAAATTACCCGGTATTACCAAGCCTCGTCTTGAAATTACCGGTAAAATCTGAGCCTTAATGGCTAGAGTTACTGTCAGAAGCCTAGTAGCACAACTAGATCTGTATCACGGGCACAGCAACCTTCAGTGTGTAGTGCTAGCTAGAGATTTGGGACCGCCCTGGCCAAGAGCACAGGCCCCCGCTAGAAACTTTTCCACCGCTTGAGATGGTGTGTTTTGTTTCACCTAACAATCTGCCTGTTCCACCCTAACTCTTCCTCCGTAATAGTACAGGGTGGTGTGCTGGATGTGACACCCCGTGTGTGTCACAGTCCTCTGTCTGTACTAGTACTCCGTACAGTACGGCTGTCACAGGTTCAGGGTTTCCAGCTTAAGCTGAGCGACACTCAATCTAACTTGACTTCTTATGTTATCTTAAGTGTAAGCATTCTGTGTTTCAGCACCTCAATATATAGTCGGCACTATATATCCCACAGTCTTCGCTTCTAGCATGGATTGAACACCATGCGGGTATCACATGGCTTATTCGATCAGCCGATACTGTTGTTCACCCAATGCCCTCGGGTTCACAACCCGATTGTGGTAGCACTTGAGAAGTGCGGGGGCATTGGCGTATATGAGGGAGCATTGAGCTCTAGCAGCACTTCTGGAGAAGAGACTGCACTCATACCCACAATACTCTGCGCGTGCTATTGTCGTTCAATAATAGCCGTGCCATACATATCGCTTGCATAGCGAGCCTTATCAGTGGTATTCTACTCGTCCACGCGACGAACGAGGACACATAAGTGTGCAGTGCAGCAATAGAGATATATTGTATATTGTGTTTGTAACAGGTTCGCGGTGTTCGCGCATACAAACGGCGACAGTGATCGCACATATACGACATATATCGAATAACTACACTCGCTGTAGAATCAACAGCGAACGGAGTGCGCGAGGAATCACCGTCGCGAACGCATTCGCTCGCATAAACACCGTCAGAGGATAACAGCGACAAGGTGTGATTATCGCATACAGATCGCACATATATACTGTTATCATTCGCAGGGTTGTACGATATGCGACATACAGACGCGCGAATGATTAAATCGTCATCAGTGTATGATCCGTACGCGAAATGGCATTCGTACCATATGCCACACATACCTGTGACAGAGATGTTCACCATTCGCAGCGCATACATCAGCGACAGTGATAATTCGCTAATCGCACTAATTGTTCAGTGCAGTGTACGCATCAAAATTTCGTTATTGCAAATTATTTGCAAAAATCGCTCGTCTACGCGCATATGATGATTTAGCTTGTCAGGATATACGCACACCTGCTAGATTCATCATGCTCAGATGACGCGCGATGATGGTATATATATGCAGCATGCTATACAATATCTGTAATGCTCACACATAAGAGATGATGTTTGTTCAATTACTAGCAGATTTACATACAAAGTTTGCAGTAAAATACATAATATGACATCAGATGAATATGGATGCTGTGCAATCATATGTGTGTGTACCATATGCTGTGTGTGTAGCCATATCACACACACACACATGCAGTATACACTATCCATTCATTATATACCAAGTGTATGCAGCAATACTATGCATCACTATATCATGCAGCAATACCATGCATTATTATACGATGCGGCAATACCATGCAGCTTGATTCCACCATGTTATACATTGACATATACACACATGTATGCAGCCAACTTGATCACGATAACAGTTGGCATGCATAGTCATATATAACAGTGCATCAGATGTTGCAATAAATATCACATAGCATACCTGCTGTGCAAGACTAAACTATAAACGAACCCACTTGGTATAAGGTGCCGATCATGATCTTAAGACAGTAATTAGCTCAGTATTCCCTGACGTAGGATTTGGGATGGGATATTGTTCTACCGTTGATCAACGTGAAATGAATGTTCACCAGAGCCATGTGTGAAATATACCAAGCAACTCGTCATTGCCGATGAGATATGCAGGATTACATACACTGACCAAGTTGATATAAATCATGCTAGCTACATGCTGTTAGTGGTATACAGATCATCTTATGTGATAAATCAATTTGGTATAGTGTACTAAATCAGCACGTACCTATACATAAGAGTGTGTGTAGCACATATCATACACACACATAGTGTACTAATCTACTAAATCAGAAAGTACCTATACAGTGACTTATGTATTGTTATAACCACTGACATCATTATGTATAATGACATTACACCGACTCCTAAGTGTAATGATCAAGTCACTGATATCATTATGTATGTTGACATTACACTGACTCCTAAGTGTAATGATCAAGTATTATATCAACATATGATACATAGATACCATCCAACAAACACATGTGCCGGTGTTGGATGTCAAGCGATGGCGATAGATATGGGACAAGATCAAACAACCTGCTGAAGGGCTGGATGGAGATATCTCCAGGCCCGAAGGCAGTATACAGTGCTCAAATAACAGTTGGTCACTGTTGAGCACTGTCCATGCATCCCACACAATCGCTGGAGCAACTACATTATCTACTTATGCATTATGACAATTGAATCAGAAACCTGATCACAATTCAGTGCATACTTTGTACAATAAATCAGTAATTCAATATGATATCTGACAAAGTAGATAGTAGAAATACTATGCGCAATTGCTCCAACTACTTAGTATCTGGGTGGCAACACCACCCAGAGAACTATCATGGATCCAAAGATATAAAGCAGATCTCCAGCAGACTCACTCGTGAGACTTTGCAATGCGATCGACTGCCAAATACAGGCGACAGAACCAAGGAGTAAGCTCGCCTGAAAAGGTCATCTACGGAGTTGATAGTCCTAAGGAAGTTAAATATATATCTGACAAACATCAGCCAGTGACTATAAGTCATTGTTGATTACACACACATTATCACCACTTTTTGCATGGTCGTGGGTTTCAATCAGCAAAACCCCACATGTTGACCATCACACATCTTCACGAAAATGCCATGAAAAATATCATGTGTAAAAGTGAGATAAGTTACATGAGTTCTGTAAGATGCACATAACACACACACTGCTATATATATACTGTAGTATATATATATATATATATGGCCAGAAAAGGTGAAAATGGGTAAAATCCCATTGCGGGAGATTTCAAAATTGAAATTTGGACTCCATTTTTTCACGGAATATCATTTTATACCTATGAAGGTACCTGAAAAATATTATGTGCACATTCATATCTCATGTAACACCCTAAAAATCTTGTGTGTAAAACCTAGGGGTGTACATAGTGGCTGTAACTAAATGCGTGAAAAACTCGCACGCATGATTTCAAAATGAAAATTTGGGTTCCATTTTTTTCGCTGATCCAATTATTCAGCTATTGATAAATATGCCCAAAATATTATAGCACTTGTAACACCCTGTAACACCCTGAAAATCACGTGTGTGTGTGTGTGTTAGGGTTTTCGAAACCTGTTTCTGCGAATCGGAGAAGTTCCCTCCAGAAACAGTTTCCTCCTAGCTTTTGCTGGAGGGATGGTCTGTGGCAGGCTCGGATGACGGCGTGGCACTATACCATGCAGAAGTGTGCTACACTTCGGAGGTTACGCAGGTTGCACGCAGCGCACGGGCCCTCAGCAGATATATTGAGCCCAGCCAAGACTACCCAGGTTATATATGTCATATATAACATCCGGGATAGTCACAGGCTATATGTAGGGATGACTAGTAACACGGCCTTTCAGAGGTTTAGGGAGCACGTCTGCGCTGCTAAGCGCGTCTTCCGAACTGGGGAGGGGAGTGACCCTCTTCATAGGGAGATGGCTAGGGTGGGCTGGCAGCAGTTTAGGGTCTACCCCATCGAGCACATCGCGGGGCACTTCCCCAAGACGGCCGAGGGTAGGGCTGGGTTCAGGAGCTTGGCTTTCCCACGTGAGACCTTCTGGAAGCGGACTCTGCATGCGTTTTTGCCTACAGGGTTCTGCTTGGAAGGGAAGTCACCGAGGAGCAGGAGGGTTAGGGTCCCGAACCTTGACCGGGTCGCTGAGGTTGGCGCCTGGCAGGGGAGGGCCGCGCCTCTCGCGGATGGTGTTGGCAGGACTTTTTTGTCTAGGGACTTTGATAGGAAGGTCAGGTTCCTCCTCGGCAGGGTTGCTTCTGGCTCCTTCTCCCAGGCGGAGTTGCAGGGTCATGCCGACAGGAATTTACGGCGTATGTATGATGCCCTCTTTAACTCTGATGCGCAGACGTGGGGGGTTGACGACGCACACCGGACTTCCCTTATGGCATCCATCCTGTTTTCTCTTCCTTCCGTCTCGAACGCTGGTGTTAGAGCCACGTTTAGGTCGCTCATCGTTCAACTTTTCTTGCACCCGGCCATCGAGAAGCTGGGGTTCAACAGAATTGTTGCTGACGACAGCCTCTGGCTTGAGAAGGTGCCCCCGAGCGTGCGTGCAAGGGTGTCACAGCCGTTATTGGGTTACAAATATGATGCTCCTGTCTGGGTATCGTTTTGTAATTTTGGGCAGGTGGCTAGGATGAAGGCTGTCGAGGCTGCGAGGATAATGGGAGGGACCTGTGCATGTCAGAGGCGTGGTTACCGTGCTTTTGTGGACCAGGACTGCGGGCATGTGGTGACCACTGATTTGTCTCTCGTGCGCAACCCAACCATTGAGTCGCTGATGGCTAGGGGCACGATGTTTAGGGCTAAGCCTCATGAGGGCTTGGAGGCTGAAGGTAGTATGCCGGAGGCGGCGTTCTTGGACCTGGAACGGGCTTTACAGGCATGGCGGTTTTCAGTGTCAAAGGCATTAGGTGTCTCTGACGCTTCGGCTCTTGTTGCTTGGGTTGCTGCAGTTAGGGCGGAGGCACGCACAGTGATTGATTCGAGTGCGGGCGGCGAGTCTTTCGTGGGTGGATGCGAGGATCCCCATTTGGTCCTTACGGCTTCGGACTGGCGCCGGTTGCGGGAGGTTCAACGGGATTTCGTCATCACCACGGTTGACAAGGCTGCCGGTAACTTCTGTTTTGTGTGCAAGAAGCACTACATGCAGAAATGCCTGGATGAGCTTAGACACGGTGTAGCTTATGAGGCCACGGAACGGTCGGCCGATGATATAAATGCTGAGGGCACCGCTTTGTGCAGGGCTCATTCCATTACCCCGCAGAGGGGGCCTAGGATCCCGCATTTTCATATTCGTGTGAAATTGCACAAGTCTCCGGTAGGATACCGGTTTGTCGCGGGGGCCAATCGCGCAACACTTACACCAGTTTCTAAGTGGCTCAGTGTAGCCTTCCGGGCTTTGACTGCCGACGCCGAGGGCCTGTGGAAAGAGGTGGTTTCTCAAATCCCAGGTGTGCCGAGAGGTCGCGGGTCTTGGATTATTCAGGATTCGGCGGAGGTTCGGAAGCTGGCTGCGGCATGCAACAGGCCCCGCGGACAGCGTGATGCATCAATGCACGTCTGTGCATTCGATTTCACGTCCATGTACACCACCTTGTGTCTGCAGGATTTGAAGGAACGGCTGTCGGCACTCTTTCGGAGCATTTTCCAAAGAAAACTTCAAAGTTCGAGGGTGAGGTACCTGCTTGTCAGAAAGGATAAGTCCTTTGAGTGGGTTACCAATGAACGGAGGACGGACGGTGAGAGGGAAATGCTCTTTTCGGAGGGTCGGCTTGTTGAGTTATTCTGCGGGTTGGTGGATGGAACATTTGTCGAGTTTGGGGGTGTGATCTACAGACAAATTGTGGGGATCCCTATGGGGACGAGCTGTGCGGGCTTCATTGCCAACCTCTACTGTTTTACGTATGAGCTTGCGTTCATGCGCAGACTTGTGGAGGCGGGGAATTTTCATGACGCGCACAGGTTTCTTTTCGTTTGTAGATACATTGATGACTTGTTGGCGTTCAATATTCCAGATATGGAAGACTATCTATATCTGAACGAATCCGGCACTGCAGGGATCTATCCCAAACACATTTTGAGTCTATCTTTGGCACATGCGGGTGTGCGTGTCCCTTACATGGACATACTCATCAAGCAAAATAGGCGCAGAGGCCTTATGACTGCCATATATGACAAACGACTGGATGCACAATATGCTGACATCCAGGTCATTAGGTACCCTGCACATGACTCGTACTTGGCCGACAAAGCTAAGTATGGGATTGTCACGAGCCAACTACATCGGTTCGCTGAGAGATGTGTCCTTTGGCAAGACTTTGTTTACAACATAGCTCTTGTTTTCCACAGGATGACACAAAAGGGTTACCACAGCAGGCGTTTGTGGGGCTTTTTGCGGCGCTTTATGGTGGAGAGGCCCGGTCTGTATGATAGACGAGGTCCGGGTTGCTGGATCTCGCGCGTCAGGCGTAAGCTGGGGGACTTACGTGACGGTGTCATTGTGCCAGGTCCGAATGGGTGGGAGTTCGGGCCATCATAGCTGACCGGGAATACGTCTCGCCATAGGGTTGTGGCATCTCGCTGTTAACGGGGACGGCCACTTGGGTGCTTTGGATGATGGGATGTGGCTGTCCCTGTGGTACCCTTCTGACGGGTACTGCCTCTTTGAGGGCGTCGGGGATTCGTCTGCGGCTGGCTCTATTTATGTCCAGTGCCTTGGGGCTTTTTCACCTGCCGGGGGACTGGTGGTTGACAGCCACGTTATGGGGTGCTGACATCTCGTTGTGAACGGGGACGGCCACTGGAATGATTTGGATGATGGGATTGTGGCTGTCCCTGTGGTACCCTTCTGACGGGTACTGCCTCTTTGAGGGCGTCGGGGATTCGTCTGCGGCTGGCTCTATTTATGTCCAGTGCCTTGGGGCTTTTTCACCTGCCGGGGGACTGGTGATCGATACCCACTTTATGGGGTACTGGCATCTCGTTGTGAACGGGGACGGCCACTGGAATGATTTGGATGATGGGATGTGGCTGTCCCTGTGGTACCCTTCTGATGGGTACTGACTCTTTCAGTCAGTTCGGTAATCCACACAAAAGATCACTTGCCAAAAAGCATCTTATGGCACTGAATCAGGGAAACCAGACCTTTGCAGATTATCTCCGCACGTTCACATCACTGGCTGCATTAGCATCATTTGATCTGGATGATGCTTTGATAAAGGACAGATTCATCAGCAATATGGAATCAGACCTTCGCAAACAGTTCCATCTTAGATTCCTTACGGAAGATGAAAGGAATAACCTGTCGTGGGCACAGACCACACAGGTTCTGCTCGATTTGAATTTTGTAGATCATTCATTTCCGGAAGCAGTCAGAAACCCTTCACTATAGGGGACAGAAGGAACAGTCAGGAGGCCCGGTCAGAAAAGACAAGGTCAAAGGCCGTGGCAAAAAGCCATATGACAGATCCAATCGGAATCACAATGGCAACCATAATCAGAATGCCAACCAGAATTCCCAGAGGAATAAAGGGAAAGGAGGAAACGGCAAGGGAAAAAGGAAAAGGAAAAGGAGCAGCAGCAAATCCTCCTCAGCCTTGTCAACGTTGTGGTCGTACCAATCACGTCACAAAGGATTGTTTTTCCACCAAGACACCAGAAGGGAAATCCATAAAAGGCAATCCTCCAGCTCAGAATCAACAACAACAGCAGAGTAATCAGGGTGCTAAAAACGAGTCTAATAAACTTGTAAAAACAGTCAACACCCTGGTTAAGGAGCTACAGAATCAGCAGAGCATCAATGCAGCAGTTGCAGCTCCAGTTCCAGCTCCAGCATCAGCTCCAGCTCCTCAGGGAAACTCTCCGGGTACTGCACAGGTACCAGTGATGAGGGCACCCCGAGGATAAATCAGTCTGAAAACGCCACTGAAGCAAGTGGCCGGGATGAGAGTATCTCAGAAGAAGTCCTTTCCAGTCTGGCACTACAGTTCCAGCAGATGGATACTCCCTCAGAACACATCGCACAGATGCGGTCTCAGACAGCACAGCTGAAATCACAGAAGAAGCTGTTGTTGTACAAAGGGAAAGTATATGGACAGAGTACTCACATTTTGGTAGATCCAAGAGCTACATCGTCATTTATCGACAGACAGTTCGCTTCTCAGCTTGGTATATCACCAACAGACTCATCATCATTCTCAGTGGGATTGGCTGGAGGAAGCCAATTACCCCGTATATCCTATCTTCCCAATGCTACATTCACGCTGGGTAAGTATATGGATACAGAAGATTTCTACATCATTGACATGAAACCCTTCACAGTCATCCTGGGACAGGATTGGTTGGAAAGAAGAAATCCACACATTGACTTCCAGTCCAAGAATGTGACGATCACCAGGAAACACTCATCAGGTTCCAGTGTTCGTACAGTTCTGTCCAGAGTTGAACAGACTCCAGGTTCAGATGACCTTCCTGAAATGGAATTGGTCAGTGCCACCACTATGAGAAAGCACCTACGACGTATACGATCCAGTGGGTCGGCTGAAGAAGCCGTAGCTTATCTCTTTTTTCTCTCAGAGGTCGATGGTGAACTGGTCATGACAGCAGCAGACTCAGACACCACT
>LGRX02003337.1:0-36801 GCA_001247695.2 Cymbomonas tetramitiformis
TATATAAGTATATAAATACGTAAATCGTGCACGTATTGTGCGCAAAGCGAAATGTCGCGACCGTTGCATACCAACTGTGCCGTGCGCGCGCTACGCAGATTTGCCGTTTTGACGAAGCGCACGATACTTCGTTGCGCAATCGCCGTTCGTACGTTGCGCGCAACAACGCCCTTCAGCATCACCGACGGCGACGGAAATGTATACAACCTGGCGCACTCTTCGACGGACGCGCAACAAGCGATCGCGCGGCTAAACTGCTTGTTGCGCACGACACGCAGCGCGGTCAATTTTAACACGCGTTTTATCACCGGCTCCGACCGCGCGCAGTTGGACGGCTGGTACTATTTGACTTTTGAACCACCGCTGGCGTCGGTCACGCACGACGGATGCAAGGAGCGGTTGGATACCGAGGCGGAGCGCAGAGAGGTGTTTCAGGGCGTCCACTCGCACTTACCACCGCAGCAACTCTTCGTCGTGCTGAACACGGACGTAACCGACGCGTCGGACGGGGTGCACGTGCGATGCATCGTGGCGCAGACACGGATATATCGTCGCGTGTTTTTCACTGCTTCAAAGACGATTCCATTTACGCTCGAACGTTCCACGATCGAGCATTTTAAACGCGTGCTCCAAGTTCGTGTCGCGTATCCGCCGAGCTACGATAAGTTGTTTTAATTTAATCGAAATAGGCGCTTGGATAAAAGTTAACAGCGCAGGGAAGAATTCCTCGTGACGCTTTGTAGGTTGCCGTTGTAACGTGGCGCGCCGCATTGACAAGAGTATGCCAAATCCCGGGGATGTGTAAAAATGATATTCGCAATCGGACCCAAAAATAAGATAGCGAGGTCGCAAAACCGAGCGCTGTCAAAGCGAGCTGCGTATCTTTGTGACATTACGTGGGATAAACGGTTTACCATCCGGCGCGTACGACCGCGATAGTCCCCGAATGATGGTCCTCCGAATGGCATCCGCTCGCGGGTCGCAGCACGGCGCGGTTGCCCATCGTCCGAGACATCCCTTCAGTCTCAGCTAAAAGTTTGCGACGCGATTTGCCACTTGTGGCGTATAAATTCACCAAACAACACTCTTCATCCCCGTGAAAAAAATTCATGAACAAACAGGAACGGCGTACTTGCCAAGCATGCACTGCGGTGATATTCGTGAGCGCGGTCGTAATCGTTGCGCTTTCCGCGTCTTTGGGTTTGTATTACGCGGACGGGGACGACGACGACGCGAACGTAGTCACCGTCGATCTGCAGGTGGAGTTCGACAATAACTTTTACAACCGCTACCGGGACGACAAACAATTTCGCGTTCGCTTTGTTACGGACTTCAACGGTCAGGTTTCGACGTACGCGATCGCGTTGGATTCCCACGCGCGGGTGTATAACGGTCCTATTTCTACGTATAAGGAGAGCAAATTCACAACGAGCCTCGTCTTTGACAACACACGCGCCGCGAACGCGTTTGCCGGCGCGTGCAGCGAGCGTGTGTACGACGCCTTTCCTACGTTCGAGACGCAAACAGACGTGTACGGCACGATGAGTTTGGTGTACGTGACAGTCGACGGCGCGCGTGTTACGACGGCGCCCACGCTATCGCCCTCGACGGCACAGACGTCACGCAATTATCTTGGTGGCACGCTCGGCGCGCTCCCGCCCGAGGAACAGCGCCTGGCCGATTGCAGCAACCAATGCGAATCCGACGACGCCGTGTCCGTAGGTGCGGACGATATAGTCATCGGCGTGGACGAGGCGGACCCGCACACGCTGCGATTCAAAACCGCTGTTGCGGACGACGTGTTGGCCGCCGCAATCATTTTGCGCACGGGACGAAACGCGAGCGTGAATCAATCGTACGTCGACCCGTCTCGGGTCACGTGGCAAAGCGAGGACTGGTCAGCGTACCTGGACATCGCGTACCCGCTGCAGGTGGTGCTGCGCACCGCGGAGGGACAGTACAACGTCGCATACGTGGCGTACTACCATCTTTTAAATACGCCGCGAGTGTACAACGTGGTGGCCCGACGCGTGGACGCCTCGCCGTACGGGGAAAGCTACACCGATTACTACAATTCAGCCCTGATGACTTGTTTCTGCGCGTGCGATAACAGTTTTTGCGATCGACCACCTTCACCTCCCCCGTTGCCGCCGCAGCCCCCTTCCCCTCCCTCGCCACCACCGTTCACCGGCACCTGTCTGGAGTACACGACGCAGTACCCAATCGGCGACAACCCGGCGTCCGCGGCGATCATTTACTGCAACACTTTCCGCGCTGACATGTCGCTTGTCGACTGTTACTGTTGGGTTTGCGAATTGCCTAGCGATCCGAGCGCTGGCTTTGTTTGCGCGTCTCCGCCGCCCGCACCTTCGCCACCATCGCCGCCACCGCCGCCCTCGCCTTGCCCTCCACCACCGTCGCCTTACCCACCTCCGCCCGCGACCGTGAGCGGTGGGGATTACGGCTGCGTGGACACGGGCAACACGATGACGCACGTTTGCGCGCTGGGCACCGCGTACGCGGTCGAGATGTACGTGAGCTCCGGGTCCATCATCGACAGCGTGTCCTTCACATGCACCGACGGCAGTCAATTGTACATCGGTGAAAAACACGATCGTGACTGCAAAGCGTACGACAATACCGGCACTCGCCCTTATAATCAACCCTTTGGTGTAGATTTACAAGTGATGACATACACGCACGGAAACACCTGCGACGACGATTACAAGTTCGCCATGATGACGCAACACGGTCATTGCACTTCGCATCGTTGCCGCAAATCCACCGATCACAATTGTCACGCGTTGGCGCAGCACTTCATCGGTTGCCCACAGTCGTACGCGCCGGTGGGGTTTACGCATGTGAAGCGCCGTAAAGGCATTCTGATCGGGTTTAGTTTGATGTGCAAACATCACGACATGCTACAACCGTAGTACGTGCGTCGACCGTACAAATTTACACCGCATCGGTGGTTCGGGAAGCCCCGTACCACCTCACAAACGTCCTAAACTGGTTGAGATTGTCGAAGCGTCGTATCAGATTTGTTTAAGGGTACCGAGGCGGTTGTTGCGCAGTGATTGCTAGGAGAATGATACCAAAAAAGACAAAAACTTTCGTCGTCGGCAGATGAGATATCAACTGTTCGATCAAGAATGCCCGTTGTTAAAGTTATGTATCACAACATGGACATTTTGTGAGTATGTTTTCTATAATAATACTGTGTCATGTTATATATTAATATATTGTTATACTAGTTGCAAACTATGGAACGATTCATATACGAAGCTTAGGTCACGCGAAACTTATAAAAGGGACGCTACGCCGAGTCCCGCCTTAATATAGAGTATAGCGGTAGCCTCTGTATAGAGTAGGGGTCTCAAAAGTACAGACTTCGCTATACGAAAATGATAAGAATACGGATGCGGGGATACGGCGCGCGTCTTTGATGCGAAAACGGTATATCATACGTGTGAGGCTTATTTTTTTTGCTGCACGCGCGAAAATGCGCTGAATGGCGCGATCGATCTGTGATTCGCGACCCCTGACGCGGCGTGTGCGCGATCCGCCATCGTCGCGGTGTGCGCGGATTCAATTCTGTCTCGCCTGTTATCAACTTAGGCCCAACCCGATACCTCTGACCTTTATAATCTTGGCACCAAGTAAATTACCTTACTTACTACCTCTGACTTTTATCGTCTTGGCATCAAGTAAATTACCTTACTTACTTAGTCAATCAGCAGCAGCAGCAGCAGCAGCAGCAGCAGCAGCAAAGCTCGAATCCCAACGGGCGATACAGTCGAATGTTCCATCTCACGATCGCCAGACGCTAACGATGACAGTGCCACAACAGTCGCGTGTATGTACCACGACGCCACCCACGCGTTATGGCATGGCATGCTGGGAAGCAAAAAGCAAAGCACTGTCGCGCACATGATCCTGCGGTCATGTGATGTAATGGCGATATCCATGTTAACATCGCATGGTAATTAATTGTGCTGTCCAAAAAGATCGACGCCTAGTGGAGATTGCATATTTGTGATCGACAGCGCCTAGTACATAGTCAATCAGCAGCAGCAGCAGCAGCAGCAGCAAAGCTCGAATCCCAACGGGCGACGCGGTCGAATTTTCGATCTCACGATCGCCAGACGCCAACGATGACAGTGCCACTGCAGTCGCGTACATTTATCGTGACGCCACCCACGCGTTATGGCATGGCATGCTGGGAAACAAAATGCAAAGCACTGTCGCGCACATGATCCTGCGGTCAGATGATGTAATGGCGAAAATGATTTAAACATCGCATAGCAGACGCGAGGTCCGAGAAATGTCAAATCATTAATGGAATGGCAGACTCGATGTTCATGTTCGGATCTCTCGAGTGTGCCACGTCGGCAAAATAAATAATCCCATCGACCGTCAGATGCGCCTAGTGGAAATCTTAATTTAAGATCGACCGGGCCTAGTATTAACTATGCCCAGCAACCCGAAAGATCAAAACCCGTAGATAATTTTAGAAATACCAAAACAACGCGCCTTGCGACCACGCAGCCTTTCACGCCGCCAGGTGATAATACCTAATAGTAAGTTTGATACACACGGCACTTTTTTTAAGATGGATACCGAAACTGTCTCCGAACCCGTTTCCCATTCTAACGCGCAAACAGGTGTTGATGACCCCCGAAGGCCGCTATCGACTGTTCAATGTATGCTACGCTTTAAACCTGACCAACGCGAATCTTGTGCAACCGTTGACCGGGTGTGCACACAAACACATCACTTGGACATTCATCGACAGTATTTAATGTGGCAAAGCCAGCTGCAAGTGTCTGCGCTTACACCGTTCACTAAGGCGCTCGTTGATTTCGTTGATAGTAATGTAGGAGCAGGAATACGGGTGGTGTTTTTGTCAGATACGAACGAATTAGGTCGCTTTACAGACTACCTCGACGTCGGTCTCTGCCTCCAGTTTAAAGATATACCTGTCGATAGACTTAATACTACCGTCGCCCCTGGGGCGTCCAGCGCCCATTACGTGGTTACTAAATATGATACTCACAAAGATTACGTGGCGCTGCAACTGTCATGGAATGATGTTTCTTCAGCCACTGCGCGTACTTCTGAGGTGTCAGAAATGTGCTTTGTATTTTCAAAACGGAGCGTTCCGGGTGAAGCGTACTATTTTTTCACGGTAGAATACTGGAAGTTCCGTCACTTTTTATGCGAGGAAGCACCACCGAGTGCAAACTACTTATGGTTTTTGGACATCGAAAAGGTCGAAACGCTGCTTCGTGATGACCGTTTCAGCCATTTTAGGCAGCTGTCGCCTCTGCTGCGCGCCATCGATCTGTTTGACCTCTATAAGGGCACGCTTGACGACGTATTAAAGCGAATCTGCGAAGACGTCGATGGCCTGAAGGACGGTTGGTATGTTTTTGTGATGTACGGCGTGCGCACGTGGGATAGCTTGTTCACGGGACAGCAAGGCGAAAATAAACCTGATTGCCTCAAATGGTTTGGCTCGTACGATACTCAGCGGTTGAAGGATGCTATGTTAGCAGCTCGTGCAACCACCCACTCTACCGTAAAAAGCACAGCAGATGACGAGACGCTAGCGTTCCTGCAGAAGGCTTATCAGGATTGTATGGCGCTGGCGCAACGCGCCAATTGCACATCTGTGAACTCTTTTTTGTCCCACGCTTCTGACATAGCAGACAAGATTATGGTTCTGCTGAGCAAAGAACCAGATAAGCAAAACGCAAAACGACTAAGGCGCAATTGAAGTTGAACGATAGCCTATTTTAATTAGCTTTGTTTGGCGTCGTGCAAGCCACTGCCAGCAAGCTAGCGTGTAACTGTTGGCTCTCCTAGTTGTATTTCGTGACATTAATTTGTGTTTGCCTTTTCTGTTAACAAGTAGTGCACGTGGTCACAATCTTGCGTTGCTTGCTTTGTATAGAAGGGAGCGTCCCCGGTATGACGCGGTTGTGCTTCTCGGTCCTGGTACTTTTGTAACTTATTTTTACACTGGTTTCACACAGTGTACAAAATATTTGTATTTCACTCGGTGGTTAGTTTATTGGGAGCCCATCTATTGCTTTAGTTATTAATTCGCGAACGTAGCTTTCCAAATGGCTAGCTTGTACTTGGATATGTGAATACAATTCCGGGTAACGGGTTTTAAAATCTGTACTGCAAGTGTTTATTGCTTGCATAACGTCGCCCCCTTTAAGCAAACACGTCAAAAAAACATCTTTGTCAGGAATCTGAGTCGCGTCGGTAGCGCAGCTGGTATCGCTCAGCTCTAGGGTTAATCCCGGTTTAAAGGAACTCTCACTGCGTGAGTCGCTTGACTCCATTTCGCTACACGGTGCTTGTCCGGCACTCCTTTCTAAAAAAGCATGCAACGCCGCGCCGACTTCGTAGCATTCGTCTAACTCCTCCGTCTGGCATCGCACAAATATCGGGCGAGTGCAGGCAGTTGCGGCATCTGTACGAACTCGCCGAAGTCTTAGTCTGGACTCCGGCAGGAAAAGCTTCAACAACCGACATGCGTATGCTCGTGTGTCCTATCGAGGTCTAACGAGATAACGTATCTATACGCACGTACCAGGCATGCGTGTTTACAACCGCAAACCTGCCGCGCGTGCCCGCGTTCCTGCGCCTACGTGCTCGGGCTTTATTTCTCGGTACCGCGCGCGGCGATGCTTCGAAATACACAAATAAAAATTCCACACGATTTAACGTTCGTATTGATAGAGTGATACAATTTTGGTAATAGGCAAAACGAGCTGCATGTATAAATATACATATACATATATATATATATAAATATATACCGTTGTATTTGCGAAGTTGTCATCGTGGATACGGTGACCGGGGTCTCCGCCCGCAGCTCGTCTAGTGTTCACCGGAGTTTAGACGCCTCGATTTTATTGTGTTCCGCGGTACGCCATATACCGTAGAACTGAAGCACAGGCATGCGTAACACGATTTGCAATCGGCGTACGCTTCTCCGGCTTTGGGTATTGGCAATCATAATGCACGTCACATATTTTGGCGTGACGAAACAAATAGATTGCTATGTCAAAACCAATAACGCCAAAAAAATCGACTGCACTGTAGCTATCGTTGGCATGGTCAGAGATAATATGCAGAACAAGGTGTTACAAACTTTGCAAGCGTACTGCGAGTTGTCCTTCGTAACCAAAATATACATAATGCACGGTCCCCAGGCATCGAAGACCTTGAGAATCAGTCTGAAGACAGTAAGCTGCTTACACGTGTATGAGGAACCGGAGTTGTCGAAGGACGTAATAGATCACCGTATTCGACGTATTGCGCAACTGCGAAACCATTTACGTATGTTGGTTTCCCGTGACGTAGCAGGGTCTGTATCACATGTGATGGTAGCGGATTTGGATACTTCGACGACGTTGGAACCCGATATGCTACGTGCCATACATTTGGATTACAATCGAAATGCCTTCGCGTTTCGAAACGATATAATTTGCGGTCATGGGTTGTATAAAGAGGCCGATGGGAACCGCGTTTACTACAATTACTATGACACCTACCCGTTGGTGTTGATGAACGGTGAATGGCCGCATGGCATAATCGGATCCCCGCAGGGACGCGCCAAATTGACCGCGATGATAAACGCGACCAACCGCACGCTGCAGGTGAAATCCTGTTTTGGAGGCGCGACGCTTTATCCGTGTCGATTATGGCTTTCTCCGGCATGCTCATACACGGAAGTGCCTCTAGGCCTAACGAAGGCGTACCATTCGATCGGAGGTGCGTGCGAACATACAAATTTGCATACTTGCATCGCAACGGTGCATCCAGAAGCGCGTTTTTTCATAAACAAGCGCGCGACGTTAATTTGGAGCGGCCCGAATCATGCAGTCGCAGTTTGACGCAACTACGATTATATAAAGCGCGCACAGTGGTTACCGTGCAACGTAATGCCGCGTCGCACAAAACGCGACGGCCCCGGCTTTGCGTACGCGCTGCATAAGGACAGCCAATAAAACGGACTCTTTAATATAATTAATACGACACTGCGTCTACGCGCTTTTCTTCGTATGTCCCCTCAAACATTCCGTGCAAGCATCCCCTCAAGCATTCCGCGTTGAAACAATCCGTGCACGCGCCCTCCGAAGTTTTACGATTGCAAGACACTTCAGGATGCTACTATGTTTCAATTGGCCTGCGTGCGCGCTTTTTGAAATTGGGCGCTCGCCGCGCTTGAAAGTGGCACGAAGCGCGCCCATCGCCCCAGACACCCACGTCCTCGAAGCGAAACAGCTTTTTGCCCGCCTGCGTAGACGACGACGACGACGGTTCTTGGCCGATCGCACTTTATGTTGTAGCAGCAGAACGTGGCACCGACGAGCCTTCCCTACTGTTGGCGTTCCCGCGGCGACCACCAGGTGGACGCTGTGGTGGCAGGGCTTGCGGGTTGCACGGGGTCGATCATGAGCGTGGGGATGCGCTCGCCGAAATAGGCTTTCGTGTTGTGCTCCCACACGCGCGTAGCTTGCAGACGGAGATACGGTTCGGTCAACAGCGCTTGGTTTGCCGCGGCTTCCTCTTCAACCGCGTAGCGCTTGGAGTCCGCAGTTAGTTTATCTTCGTACGATCGTGTTTCGGCCTGAAGGCGCGCCCGTCGGGCCTCCGTGCTGGATTTGATTTCCGCCTCCTCCGCGTGCTTGCGCGCGGTTGATACGACTCGCACGCGTTCTGTTTCGAGTTCACGCTCCACGACTTCGTGGGTGCGCATCGCCACGAGCGCCGCGGTGCGCTGCTCCTCCATCGCCTCGTAATTGCGTCGGATCGTTTCGGGTATGACAGGCTTTGTCATGCGCACCGCGATGACGGTGACCCCGTTCACGTATCTGTCTAAATCGCTTTGCAGCGCGGACTCCAGCGATCGGTCGAGCGTGGCGAAGTCGTCGACGTACACCTGTCTGAGGGTTTTGTTGGAGCAAAATTTGTTTATTTCGTGATGGATTTTATCATGAATCCATACAATGTCGTAGTCCGCCCCGTAAGCCTTGACGATGGAATGGGCCTTCTCTTTTTGTAGCGTGTTGACAACTTCCACACGCTCAAACTCCGACATGATACCGTCCTTCGTGCCGCACGGCACGTTTCGGACAACATCCGTCTGCACCCGAACCTGCACGTTAACCAAACGCGTAATGATCGGCAGGTGCACATGCACGCCAGGTTCGGCCACCGCGTCGAGCAATTTGCCGCCTCGAAAGTAAAGACCGACGTGCCCCTCGGGCACCACGTGCGGTATCTGCGCGATACACGCCCGAGGCGCGCCAATCACGTACGCGAGCGAGAGCGTGGCGAGCTTGCGAAACAGGAACATGGTTGGCTTTGCTAGGTGAATTCTAAATCACACCACGATCAGCGGGGGGTTTTTTTACTCTGCTTGGGACATGCACCACAGGGCGTCCGTGAACAGCGCGGCGCGTTTATCGTCATTGTCATCGAAATTTATGAACACGAAGGTATATACATATTTATAATTGCCCAAACGGGGGCCGCGCACTGCATGTACATGTTTACGTGGCCCTAACCCTGTTGGTCCCGCAGGTAGTCTGCGATATCAGCCACACTACAATCCACGTCCGGGGGCAAGTCCCTCAAGGCTTCGCTTGATTAGCGCGCGCGCGTTCGCGTCTGCTAGGTCCAAAGTCTCCTGTTGAGTTACGCAATCCGCGGTCCGCATGTGGTGGAGCAGTCGTGCAATACAAGTCTCCACCACGACCGAGAATTTTTGGGCAAACAGGGCGTCCAACTTTTGATCCAAAAAACCGTCGAGGAATTCGGATCGTGCGTTCCCGGCCATCGTGGTCGCGACGCTCGCGGTGTTCCGCGGCGTACGCGTTTCGGCGTCGGCCAGGTGGACGGGTTCACTCGGACGCGTGTCGTTGTCGGCGAATCGAACGCGTTTACACGGACGCGCACGCGACTGATCGCGCGTCTCTATCGGCGTGGTTTCGGAGCCCTCGGCGATTACCGGCAACGCGTCTGCGACGTTATCGCCTGAGTTCGTGTACATGACCATAAGATCGTACACTTTACGTCCGAACTTCGACAGCCGTGACGCGTCGTAGGCGACGTTCAACGTGACGCACGGATACTTGCATCGCGTGTATCTGGCGACGAGCGCCTCGGCCACGGTTGCACGAGGTGTGAGGTAAAAAGCTTTGTCGTCGCCGAAAAACAGGTGCAGTATGTACAAGTGCTCCGCGTATTGCAATACGTTTTTTTGTAAGGACGTGGAGCTTTTACTAACCACGTCTAAAATCACGTTGTTGATTTGGCGATGCGCGCAATTATTTAGGTCGCGCGCGGTGCAGTTTTTGCATAAAGAAGTTGACTTATTTCGCACGTACGCGATCAGAGACATGTGCGTATGTTTGTACTGCTTGTTGTCCTTAAATTTGGTGATGCGATCTCCTATCGCTGCGTGTAACAATACATGCACAGCGAGACAGTCCGTACGGTCACTACGGCGCAATATGTCGTCGTTCGTTTCACCGCTGTTTTTATCCAGCGTACGCGCTAACTGGATCATCTGCGTCACGTACACATCTAAATTTTCTGTTGCGCGACGACCGGTGGCCACAGAGTTATTCAGCGGCGTGATGTTACGTGGTTGTGTCTGCATCGCTGCAGTCGGTTCTGAAAAAAATGAAACATGCTTTCAGCGACTGTTATTTGTACCCACCTAGGCCGAAGTTCAGCGTGGCGTATCGAGTTTCTTTGACAACGCCATCTCCCAATCCATAACGCCACGGTGGCATACAGTAGCATACATCGACCGTCTAACCCATTTTCCTTTTTTTTGTGAGACCAATCGCGTCGCAACAGCGCGCGCCACTCGCCAAATCAGCCATCACGTCGTTCAGATTTTGCGCATACCCAAACTCGCTATTCGTGGTTCGTATCGTGTAGATGTCGGTGCAAAGGCGCATATGTAACGATCCGACGTTTGACCGAAAAGCATGGTAGAAGCGCGACCACAGACGATACATGCACGGATCGTGTTCTTGGATAAAGGCGCGCAACGTCGGATTACGCGCCCAAGATACGTACACATCCACGCGTAATACGGTGAGCGTGGCGTGCGACGTACGGTTCCACGCGGGTAAAAACCGATCGAACAGATCCGACGCGGGCAACGCGTCCAGGCAGTTGATAATGGAGCAATCCGCGAGCTTCGGTAAACGTTTCACGGCCAGGTATAAATCTACGTCGCTGGACGTGAGACGCACCAGACGGACCACGCGTAGGGACGCGGCGAGCTCCCATCCGGCGCACCAAAAAACGTGAACTTCCTGCAGATGCAGCGTGTGCAACGCGCTCGCACGCGCGTACGTGCTGATCATCGGCCACATGCTTGGGCCGCAACAGCGCGCGACGAACGTGCGCAGCGACGCCATCTCGATCGTGGCGCTCGCCGTCACCGGCGGGCCGTTCGCCGATGTCGAGATCGTACGTACACCGTCCAAAACGAGTTCGTTCAGGTACCTACAGTTTTGAAGTTTCGTTATCACGCGCGTGATGTTGGGATCCTCGACGGGCATGTTGATCAGGTGCAACACGTGCAGGTTCTCTAACGTTTCAGGGGTATGCAGAGTCAGGAGCACCGCCTCACGAAAAAAATCGACGCTGCGCAGCATCAGCTCCGCGTGCGCGCGTTCCGTCTCGTCATCGTCCGTGTCCGTATCCGACGACCCGATCGACGTATCGCGGTCCGCGCCGGACTCGCACCATGTGATGAATTTGCAGTCGGTACGAGTCGTCGCGTATGCCATGCTGTTGAAATCGTAGCGTCTGTGCGCGGACGTGGGTGTCGCTCTTTGACGCGTGATTTTCTGCAGCACGTACGTCGCGTGCATGCACGCGTACATTTGGTCGTACTTTGATAGGCGTGACCGTCTGTGACAATACGTGTGCACCACCGGCACGTGCGGTCGCGAGTTAAGCACCAAGCGGTGACAAACCTGAATGACCACGTTAAGCGCTTCGTGCGCGATGCGCGTCCGCGCCGTGATCCCGTCGTCCGCCATCGCGACGCGTCTATGCATCATGCCGGAGGTTAAATCGTACGTGTCGGCGACTTTTTTTTAACGCTTGTATGATTTTAGAATTGCGGTCAATCACAGTAGCCACGTTATGTAAACGACCACGCATCAAGTCCACGGCGTCTTTAAATTTTCGTAAACGTGCGATTAAAAGATCATGACGTCGCTCGACCGTGCCACGATCGTGCCACACACCAGATTCGTCAAGACTTGCGCATCGCCACGTCGCGCGCGTCAGAGACGCGATCACGGCGTCAGCGCGCTTTCGGTCATCGTTTTGCACGCGCCAGAGAATCACGTTATCAACAGAGGGCGTATGGGTGTCGCTATCCAACAACGTCAACTCGTACGCTGGTGCGATGGGCGTGCGTTTGGTGACGTGAAGTGTGTACTCGCCGACAGCCTTCGTGACGATACACCACACCGTAACGTTGTCGTTCACGCCACTGGGCATGCACGTGTCCACGAAATGCTCTTTTGTCAACGGTATCTTGCAATCCCCGATGGCGCCTCTGGAGCGCCCGTGGTATCGACACAGATGCAGCAACCACTGCGCCTGCATTTTACCTGTCAAAACTACATCGCCCCCCAAGAGCTCCTCGTGATATATCATAGACCATTCTGTACCGTAAACATTTAATGACTTTAAGTATTCTGGCGAATCTTGGCTCGCGTATCTGCGAAGCAATACTTTTTTGGACGTGTTTTTGACGTAATCATTCTTGTAATTTCGAAAGGCGTCCTCGAGTTTTTGGCGTGCTTCAACTTCACCATCATCACAAACCCCCGCTTTGTATTCTGCTGGTCCCACGAAAATGCTATTTCGGTAGTTGTCGTATTTGTAATACGAGTCCTCGCGAGCTTGGACGACGTACCCAAGATGGTATACGAACTCTGGCATTTTGCGATATACGACCGAGTACGCGCGCATGTGTTCGTGATCCGGTAAGTGCACGTGTATATATATATATATACGCACGCGCGGTTCCGCGCAGTATTGAGATCCTTTTGGCGGTGCAATGTGCACCTCACGAGCCAGGATCGCATGGAACACGTGCATGAATTTTATGTACCCGGCGTGTCAAAAGGAGGTGGCCCTGAACCGTGTCGAACTGCAGCGCGATCTGCATATGGTGGATATCAACAAACTGGACCGGGTCGGACAGCAGTACGAGACGCGTATCAAACAGGCCATGAGCCGAAATCTGCGCACAGCCGCGCTGGACCTTCTGAAAGCCCAAAAACGAAACGATATGAAACTCAAGCAACACAAGGCGTTGCACGCCGCGTGCGAACAGATGATCGACCGATTGCAAATTGACCGCGACGTGTGCGCCACGACGGGCGCACTGAGGGACGCGACGGCGGTGGCGCACAGAGGCCTTGGCGACTTCGACGGCATGACGTCCGACATCGACAAAATGGTCGACCAGATGAGCGACCTGAACGACGCGTCGGCGGACGTAAGGCAGGCGATGACGGCGCTCGGCGAAGTGCCGTTATACGGCGGCGCGGAGCACGACGCCGATACCCACTCGCTGGAGTACGAGCTCGATGCGTATTTGCGGGAGGCTAAGGCCGATGAACACCCGCAAGACGTTGCGCCCAGCAAAATTTCAAACGCCGCGCCCACCACAGTACCGCCATCGGTCAACTATTTCGTGTTGGAGGATGATACGGAGCTTCCCTCCGCGCCACGCCAGATCGCGCTGCCGGTCTCGTGAGGCGTTTGCACAGTATATATACCTTCATCAGCGGTCTCCTGCATGGAATAGCCACACAACCTGAAAATTTTGTTTTACTTATTTAACTATTCATCGGCGTCAGCAAGTATGTCGGTAATGCTGTTTTCGCCAAAACGTGATGCTGATGGAAACATAGTAATATCCGAACCGATGCAGATGGTCGGATTGGAGACCCAAATGGACGAAACCGTTTTCGAAATGGATGCAGAGGCAACTATTAATAACTCGCCTACCAACCCCAAAATCGGTATAATGGTGGGTAACTTCAAAATGGTATATGTAATGGACAAATTGCACCACCAACCCCAAAACCAAGAGTCTTACACGCATGAACTTTATCTGGAAATGTCGTATGATGCTGAAAGTAAAAGCTACTCATTTGAAAAAGTAACAGAATCCTCGCCGTCATCGGTTGTGATACGCAGCAGATACAATACGAGTCGCCGAACGCAGTTATTCACAGTGAGTAAAACTGACTTGGCTAAGGTTTTTTTATGGCGGCGTTCACAGCGTGGTTGGTACAATATTAAAAAACTTACTACCGAAATGTATAACAGCATGAATAACAGTAGACTCTTTATTACGCACCATCCCCGCAACCCCAGCTCCATACCATTTACAACACGCCCGGGGCCGGAATTTTTCCTGTTTCATTTAATTGCAATTAGGATACAATTCAATGAACAATCTAACATATATCATGTTGGAGACAACGCATTTGCCTTGCGCTTGCAGATTGACAGTACCACTGGCAAATTGACAAAGCTGGCTACGGACAACAACACGGAGCCGTCTTTTGTTTTGTACACTCGCAATGGACAGTTGTTTGTACGCGAAGCTGATGACACATATCATATCAGTGTTCTTTCAGCGACCCACAATTTTTCCGAACCTTTGCCTCAACCCACAGCTGATGTCCGAATAAAAATTGCCCCAAGGGACATCTTGTACAATGATTTACGTGAAGTCGAAGGGCATGAGTATAAGATTGCCATTGAAACAGAGGAATATGTCTGATACAATGAGATGTCAAAGAACTATGTTACTCAAAGCGTACCTAATGTGTTTAAAATTATAACAGCACACGCGCGTAAATCAAATTAAACGTGCTTAAAGGGTGCCACAAACATTCATCAGTAAGGTCAATATCAGTATTGTACAACATTATGTTCCACCAATTTAGTGTACAACAAATAAATAATAATTTCCTGAACGTTATGTTTTACTAAGCAATATGTTAGAATGTGAGATACCCTTTAGAGCTACCAATTTATCACTAGTTGGTCCAAAAGGTTCACATGAATTGCGCCGTAAAACAGCACCACCGACATGTCTACCGACGCCAATAAATAGTTTAATAAATAAAACAACCTTTTGAGGTTGTGTGGCATCATATCCGATATTTCCACGGCGTGCCGATTGTTGCTTTGTTTCCCTAGTGAAAAATACGTCCATTTTGCTTCGCGGCCATATCGGCTATTCTCGCAGCCTCTTTTGTTCGCAACTGTTCTTCCTATGAACACGCGCAAGACGTCGCGCCCAGCAAAATTTTAAACGCCGCGCCCACCACAGTACCGCCATCGGTCAACTATTTCGTGTTGGAGGATGATACGGAGCTTCCCTCCGCGCCACGCCAGATCGCGCTGCCGGTCTCGTGAGGCGTTTGCACAAAAACGTTCGTACACTTTAATGTAATTATTAACGCGAGGGAACAATTGAACCACCCATACCCGCAACACACCACGGCGCTGTGAACCGCATAGCAATCAGCCATGGCGCAACTTGCCGCGCGGACAAAGCATTCACTTTTCGACGTCGTAGATAGAAGGGTGTACGACCGTGTGGTGGGACTACGTTTGACCGTGGCAGCGTTCTGCTTCAATTGCACCAGCTCCGTCGATAACACGCCGGTGGAGGTGCGCGTGGTAGGCTACCAGGTGCATACCACACCGAAATCGATGGCTCGTGTCGTCCTGCGCGTCGTGACGTTGGACGACGGCGCGCGTCACACCCTGCCCGACTGGGCCCTGTTCTCACAATCCGGCACGATCGACGTGTTCGGTCGTATCGCATCGGCTAAGCGCGCGGATGAGGCCAACCAGCTCTGCGAGCGAGCTCACAAACGGAACCTTCAGTTTGCCGATGCGTGTCACAGGTCCGGCGTGAGATCCGCTTTAGTGCTAGACGGCGCTGCGGGTTCGACCTCTCGCGCGTTGCGACAAAAAGGGATCGAGGATATATACCAAGCGAATCAAGACGCGACCGCCCTCATCGCGCTCGCCGTCGAAGGTGACGTGGTGGTGCACACGACAACGAGCGTACGCGCCGCGCATCGTCGTGGGTCCAAACAGAGCGATGTGTACGAGCTTTTGCGTCTATCCCGCGACGCGCCTAACAGTCTGCACGCCACCGCCCGTAGCGCATGTTACGCACAGGCCCTAGCCCTTGACATTTACGGCACCTGGCGACCGGAGTACGACCGCACGCTGCAAAACGTGGTCGACAGTGCCGACGTTCGCGCGTTGCTGGTGACTTACTGCACGCGAAACTCGACGCGCGTGCCCGTCGTGCCTTTTGGGTACATCACGATCACGACAGGGGAGCATCGTTCAATGAGATGGAGTATTCTGGTCAGAATCGACGCGCCCAAAAAATGTCCGCATCCCGTGTACGCCTTCGAAGACATGACAGTAGGTTCCATGATGCTCGTGCGCGTGCGTAAAAAAAACCTCTGGGCGGCGTTCACCGCCCGCTCCAAACGGCGAAGGCGCGTGAGCGCGCCCTGTCAGCTGATGAGAGTGTCGCAAGTGTGCGCCGCCTCGCGGGCGCTTCTGTGCGAGGTGCTGCAGCCTCGAAGGACTCACTTTATGGACGATCTGCTGATGTATCGCAAGGCAGCGTTTACTGTCGGGACGATGCGCGCTCGCGTGCACCACGATCGCGTACATGTGATGCTGGCGTGGGACCCGGAGCACAACGACATAAAGGACGCGCTACCTTTGAATATACGTAAGAAAATTGAGCGCAGCATATACGGTTAGATCGCGTCGTGTGTTGAAGTGATTTATTTAAACGATTGTAAGGGCGAAAATTACACACCGTCCATTTGTACGGCGTGGGGATGCGCGTATACATAACACCGCAGTTGCACGATCACGTAGCAAGGCCGGTTCGCAACGATGCGCGGGTTGTATGCCGTGTTGCTGCAATCTGGCGCGATCACCCACGCGCGTAAAAAGGCGGAATTTCTTTTAGATCCATGCATCATATCGTTGTACCACACGCATCCTTTGGTAATAGTAAGGTACTGATTCGGCAACATATTAAGTAAGATACGGGTAAAATTAGTAACGCACACGCAAGCATACGGGTATGCACGTACGATAAATTTATTTGCACAACATACAGTAAAACGTTGCCTATCCTGATTGGTTTTTACAAGTCCCATGATATAAATGGCAGATACGCAGTACAAATCTAACAGACTCCACTCTATAAGCAGTAGAATTTTTTCTGACCCCACAGAGTGTTGTAGTTGTTACCGTGCGTCCAGTTTTGTAATTTTGTGCACGCGTCACACTTGTGCTGCACGACGCGTTCGCCGTCATAATAAAAAAAATTATTGAGATAGTAGTCGTGTTTGGAAATGTTCGTCTGATGTTCTCCGCGAGCGTAAACTTCACCCAGCATGCCCGGACCAGCCACGTGCAAGACGTTGGGATAATCGTAAGAGCGCCTTGCGATGTTGAGTATGCTTCGCTCGATCGCGCTCTTTAAAATAAGGCTTTTTCCCTCTGTGCCGAAGAATGCATTCATAACTCTGCGGCCTCTTCGCCGAAGATCCTCGCGCAGTGTGTCAAAAAAGAAAAAATCGCGTTTTCCCGTGGCCAGCAACGAGTCCAAGAGACCGGTCTTCAGGCACACCTGTTTCCAATCAGAGTACCATCCGCCTTCGTCGTGCAGAAGCGTGTACCGAAAAAAATCCGCTTTAGTGGCGTACGCGCGCATGCAGTCGAACGTCCGAAGGTAGATCGGCGGGTGCCGCGACGCCAAGTACCGACGCGCGTCGTTCATGGACCAATACCGCAGCTGATACCCTGGATTTTCCTCGGTCCAGGTCGTGTGCGCTTCTCGCCATACATGCATACTGCGAGAAAGGTTGACGAGATTACCGGAGTGCTGAAATAAAAATTTGTTTATCACCCTCGGGATCCTCGCTGCGTAGAACGAATTTTTATGGTGTTGAATGATCATTCTATCGTTAGCTACCGCTTCTTCAAATTTCATGTAAATAAAAAGGATCGCAACGAGCATAGCAACCAGCGCTAACCTTATAGCCCGTTTCATTTTGCGCGGATGACCGAAATTTTCCTCACAAAAATCCTACAACTCACGATCGACAAGTTATTTATATACGCGTGCACACAGACACAATAACGCCAATGGGGACTTTTGCTTTTAAATAGCATCTTGTTATCCCAACGTCGGCATCACGCTGGTCACAGCGGCTAATGCGCATCAATACTGGCAAGCGAACGACGCCTCGGTTACCGCAGACGCCATCGTAGCGGTGGTGCAAGGCTGAACGTTGTCTCTTAGCTGCGCGTAAGTTTTTCAGTATTCGATTGGTTTTGCACGCTAATGATATCGGTTGGGACAACCGCATGATTCAATATCTATATACCGCTCGGTTTGTGTGTGGCTAAACGATGCTGCGAATTTGTTCGTTATTTTCTTCAATGTAAATCCTGCATTGCACATCCTTGGTATCATCGGGTTGTATACTTACGGTGAAGTTGCCGGAACGCAGCACTTGTACTAACCGCCGTGGTAACTCGTAGTATGAAATAGTATTAAATTCACATATATATATTGTGCATTTTTTGGTACTAATGCACGGTGTCGAAATTTCTCGTGCTGGCTGAAACTGTACAGACATAATGCTTTGTACGCTAAATTAATACTTTCATTAAACCTTAATGTATTTGTCCACCTAACCATACATATATACAGCTTAACCTACAGCGGTGCTGTAACCCGAGCGGACAAGCAGCACTAACCAAAATCGCGGACCGCCTGGCCAAAGCTCGTCATACGCGCGGGCATCGAGTGCGCGACCACCGAAACGCGCGTCGTCCCCCCCCTGTTACATCCAGCTTCGACCGCGGTGCTGTCACGTCGCATCGCCTGCGGCCGCGCCGTTTACGGAAGGCGTGCGACGGTAATACGAAGTGCGACTGCAGGTTTCGCTGCACAAAATACCGGTCATGAGGCACAGACTTAAAAGCAGAAACACACCGACGATTGCGCGTATCTCCGATTCGTCCGGATCGTTGTACTCTCTGCAGTACACGATATCGTTGATGATTTTGCAATCTGCTAAGAGCGCGCGATGCATGGTGCGCGTGCGCGTATTACGAGATTTCAAACGGGTATGGGCACGCGCGTGTGAAAGTGTATATATACGTTTCAAGTGGCGTGGTTCAAACTAAATCCACAACACGTTTTGATACACGCATCCATCGGCCGATCGCGTCATGGACGTGCAATTCGTTCGGGAGGCCGCGAACGCCGTTAGCGGCCCGCTTCTGTCGCGGGCGTGACAGTCTTGTTCGAGGCGCCAAAACAATGCAAGAGAGCGGGCTTGGCTATCCCATTTATTTTGCCTCTCAGGCGTAACTTTTTTTTCCGTAAACATGACACCGGTCAAAATGCCGGACAGGGGCTGCATATGTTTCACTCACCGGAGTCGACGACGCGCAAAAACAAATAAAATTCGGGAAGGTATATATACAATTAAGTACCCGCTATCACCATTGCAAGCGTGTTCGCCAGCGGCGCGTGGATTGGTAAACTAAGTTTGTAGCTTGGCAGCATTCACAAGCAGATGCCTGTCCGTAGTAGTTTTTTTACCAGTCACGTCAAATTGATATGTACTGCCACTCGGGTGGCGAAAACGTATATGATGGGCAGGGACACGTTCATTTTTGTACTGTTCCTCATTATGTTCAACATAATCGTTTTTCTGATGATATACGACGTGAGCGATATTTTGCCATCCTTCGATATTTCAGTATCGAGCGAGTTCTACGCGTGGGATACCGAGGAGGATCGGCGCTTTATCGGGCCGCAGCACGGATTCGAAGCGCCCGCGTACACTGAGCGTCGGTCCCTGCTGCAGATGGAAAACGCGCAGTATACAAACGTGTACGATCGCGCGTGGACCCACGATTACCCGCGACTGTCGTGCTGGGGGTGTCATTTTTTTGGTAAACTGGCAGATCTGGTGTCGTTTCACACGGTGTTGGACGCGGGCACCGGGAACGGCATGGGGGTCAGAATGTTACGGGCGCTCGGCAAAAATGCGTACGGCATTGAGCTATCGAAAATCGCTTTGGAGCAGGTGAGACTCTGAGCACGTCGACATGGGTACGCGCGTGACAAAACGTAAGCCTCGCGTATGTTTGTGTACGCAGGACGCGAAGGATTTACTTCAAAGGGAATGGGTACGTCAAGGCTCGCTCCGAAGACTCCCGTACGCCGACAATCAATTCGACGCCGTCCTCTCAGGTAAGAACCATCGCGCGAACGCGGCCTGCTCGAGCACGCGGATCGTTCGAGCCTGTGCTAACGGTTTCGCGTTACGATGCGCCTCGCAGCGGACGTATTGGAGCATCTAACGCCGGACATTGCGGACGCGACCGTGGGTGAACTGGTGCGAGTCAGTCGGCGGCACGTTCTGATGAGCATAAGCCTTAAAACGGTCACGGACAATAAACACACCTTACTGCGACCGCGGTCTTGGTGGCACGACATTTTCAGAAAGCACGGCGCGGAGGTGAACCACCCACTCCTAAAAGCGCTGCAACTTACGAACAAGAGCGTATACCCGGTGCCATCACCGACGCAGTGCCAGTACCCTGGGAACGCGGAGGATGGCGGTGTTTACACGTGTTGCAAGATACAGGACGTGTGGCTTGTGGGCCTAGCTGCACAACAGAATGTAAGAGATGTTAGGTACATGACCTTATCGGACGGTGAGATCGAACCGTGGTACTTCGTGTTTCGTAAAGTGCGCAACATCTCCTACGGGCGGTCATGATTTTGCACGTATACATTTGTTCTTCGCTGATATTGCACCGCGTGTCCGATTTAAGGCCGGTTTGTGATCGTGTCGCCAAAACCGTACATGATATAATTAGCAGAACCGCGCAAAACCGGAAACCGCTGCGCCTGGTGGATATATCCGTCAAGAGGTGGTCCCACGTGCATCACGATGATATCACCGAGAGCCGCGGTACTCGATGCCGTCCACGATGCCATACAACACCGGCACTTCCTCAATTCAAACCCAAACATAACGCCATGCGCACGCAGGCGGTGGCATGCGAAAATCGAGGCTTGCGAAACCCAAATACGACGAGATTGTTCAGGTTCGGTAGATATTTGTTGAGATACGCGTCCTTTTTGACGATCACAGCCTCCTTGTCGTTACGCATGCCGTCTCGCATTATGTACAGCGTGGCTATAGAAAAATATTCGTGCTGCAGCGCCATACCTAGCTGGAATATGGGCGACTGTAGCTGCGCGCGAACGCGAGGCATCTGCATCAACCGTTGAACCTGCATGCATTGTTGCACCAAAAACCGCAAACGACCGCTATGCGGCTTGGCGTTGCCGCACATCCAACCGTCGGTGCGATGCATCTCCGTCACAAACAAATTCTGCAGATCGGTGAGCACGATCGGCAAGCCCGATTGAGTGCGCGTCCTAATGTAAGCCGCCATGTGTCGATACGCGACGCGACTGTGCCTCATCCCGATCTGCGTCTCCAGCTTGCGTCTCGCGTCCGACCACAGGAAGAGCACCACCACGCGCTCGGCGATGCTTCGCATCCTTTCGTGCTCGCACATCGACCGACTGCCGTCCACGGGTTTCGGCGCCTTACACACCGGTCTGGTAGTTTTGCTGGTCAGCTGGCGCACTTCGAATCCGTCGCGTGTGACGCCGCCCCCGGTTTCGTCCACGGTGTACTGCAACGCGGTCTCCTTTCCCACGCAATTCCCGGTTATGACGCACACGTACGCCTCGCTGCCGACCGTGTACGCATGGCAGGCGTCGCCGCACGCGTGCACGTTGTTCGACACGGCGCAACGGTACAGCAGCTGTCCGGTCACGGGCAATCGGCGCATGGTGCACTCGGAGGTGCACACGTGATCGGCGTCGACGATGACGTCCAGCGACTCCTTCGTGTCGATGGTCTCCTCGTCGCTGCCCTCACGGGTCTGCTGCAGCCGCTCCATGCAACGCCAGATGCGTTCGAGATCTACGGGCTCGTTGGTATCACGCGGAGCACGTTTGCGCGCCATCGCGGTTCGAACGTGGTCGGCGTTCACGCGCCGCGGCATACGACGCATCGGCGGTGCATATTCGGATGCGTTAAGCTTATTTTTTCAAAATATACGTTTTACACCTGCAGCGACAATGTCAGACGTGCACGCAGCGCGCTCGCGCAGTTCACTCGAGTCTCGCGCGCTTGAACAGCCTCGTAATCTACGAAATCGCAGCAGTCGCTAAACTTTTGTTCGGCCTCGCGTTTCGTGCCCGTCGGCAGTACGGCGATCACGCGATGCAAGCCAACGTCTCTCAGCGCGCGGCATCGGGCTGAGAACACGGCGCTCCGTCCCACATCCGGGGTCGCGCAGCACCACACGACACGCTGTCCCCGCCGGATGTCCGCCGTCACAACGTCGTACACCTCGCGCTCCGGCACGGCGTCGCGGTATCGACCGTCGGAGTTCGGACAAGCCCGCATCGTGTCGATGGCGGCGCAGTCCAGCTGCACGGTGTGCGTCTGAGGCATGGCCATCGCCACGGCGTGCACGAAAACCGATCGCAGATCCTCCTCGCGGCGGGCTTCCTCGGCCACGGAATCCGTGTCGTCGCGCGGGCGCTTCAAGCTCGGGCACGCGTACCGCTCGATCATCGCGCGTTGATCGCGCAAACGGCGCAGCACCACAAACCGCGGAACGCAAAGCTTGTTCACGCCGCACACCACGTGCGCGCCCATGTAGTACTCGCGCGAGGCACCCACGTGAGTCGTCAGCAGGCTGCGCGTCTGACGCACGCTGAACAGGTGCACCACCGCCCTTTCGGTACAATCTGAACGTTTCGCGTCGTCGATCAGACGCTGGCACACTTCGGGCGGCCAGTTCGTGGTCGGCAGGCAGTACTTGAAACGCGTGGCGTCGATGCGCGCGTTGGGGTAACGACCCCGTCCGGTGTCCTTCAACAGGATGCTAACCGCGGAGCCGGCCTCGCGACAGGACTCCCCCCACCGAGCGGGCACGTGACGCACATTCGCGAGCACCGGTTCAAATATGTCTCCCTCGTCGGCAAACGCGACGCTCGGCGTTGGTGGGTTCGCGACGGCCATCTGTCGAGTTCAACATGCAGCACGCGCAAGTGGTGCGACGCGCTGGGCGTCTAAATAAGCCCGCGCCGGGTCGAGGCTAATATAAATAGCCGCGCAGCGGTGGGGAGCACCTGATGTTGCGCGCGCTCGTGCCTCTATTGTTGGTGCGGTGCGCAACTCACTTAGCACACGCGTCCAGTTTCGACCAAAGCCACCAGTTTGTGCCCGTTGGATACGGACCGTGTTTTGCGTATCCCGAGCTCGACAACTACAACGGCACCGCGGTGATCACGCGCGGATTCGGGTGCACCTCCGTCGATCCTACTTTCGACATCTTGGTGGACGAGTGCGAAATCGCTTGCGGCACGACCGCATCCTGTGCCGCGTACCATCACGACGGAGCGCGTTGCGCGCTGTTTTTTGCCTCCAAAGCCGACCATACTAACGTGTGCGCGTCGTTATACAACGACAGTTCGGTGGCGGTACGTTCGTTGCCTGCGTTTCCGAATTTTGACGCAGTGGGTGACGTCTTATACTGGCACGGTTACTCGGAGTTCGGCGATATGTACGAGTCCTACCCCTGCATGACGCGCTCGTAAATGCCGCGTAAAAAACGCGCACCGACGCGAAGGGACCCATGCGTTTCCAAATCGTAAGCCTTGCTCTTTACCACTGCACTCTGTTAACATTTGTAATACGCGCTCGGGCCGCGCGCTACGAAGAACGGGGTTACGGACCGTGCTACGCGCATCACGCAAACTCCACGTACACCTTGAACGACGACGCGGAGCTCTCGCGCTCACCTACCTGCGCGGTAACGGCCACCGCCGAGACGCCACCTGAGGAAGATATATCGTTCGTCGATTGCCGCGACGCGTGTTCACATACGTCCGCATGCGCCGCCTATTATCACGAAGGTCGGACGTGCATGCTGTCCATGCACAACGCAACAGCAACCGTGACGTGCGCGGCATGGGAGTGCGTCCCCGCGACGTGCTACGTCCGCCTGAAACCCGCCGCGGCCAACTTCGACCCAGAGGCGCATCGCGTGTACGCCGGCATCCTGCAGAGTCCGTCCTTCTTTCACAGTCGCGCGTGCTACGTGAAAGCGGAATGAGATTGCTCGCCGCGTGCGTGTGTTGCGTGTGCGCGTTACGCGGCGCTCGGGCGGATCTGACGTACATGATGGACAACATAGCTAACCCTCTTTACAACTACGGGTACCGGGCGCAAGAGACTAGACCCTTCGAAGATTCCAGCGGTAACGTTTTCAGCCAGGCAGCCGCGGTCAAAAACAATCTTTACTACGGCACCAGTTCCGCGCATTACACCTTAAACGGCGGAGCGCAGTACAAAACGCATTGCTATCCTACAATACAAACGGATGGCTATCTAAAGTACTTGCGCTCGCACTGGACCGCTTGGCGAGAAAACTCTAACAACTGCTACGTAAATACAAGAGTCCTTTACAATTCAGGAAGTTTCGCAAATATGAACACCGATGCTGATAAACCACCGTACGACGGCAATACGTATCACCATCCTAAGGCTGGCGAATGCTGGCAAATGCCGCAAACGAGGTACACCCCGGAACGCGAAGGATTTTGCAACGCGTACGCCGGACCCGGTATAACCGAATGCGAAAGACGTGGACGAGGCGTGTGGCTGCGATGTATAGGCTGTGCGAGTGTGCTGCTATCGGGTCCTGTGCAGAACGTCGCGGGTTCGCCATCCACCAACTCGCACGACGGTCAAGCATACCCGAACGGCGGCACACCGTATGCCGATAACATACCGACCGCCTCAAACGTGCCCCTAACCGCGGACAGCGTTGACGCAAACTGGCGATGTGCCGACTACTGCGACATGTCCCTGGATTGCATCGGGTTTTATTATACGGCTTACGTCTGCGATCTGTATTCCATTCTGACAAATGACGAATACCGCAGCCAAGCTTCGAACGGTAACTCACGTGGGCGGTACACCTTTAAAGAGGTTTACTACAAAATGTCCCAAACTACCGGCGCTAGCGTGGTTAAGTACGCGGCCAAAACGCAAACTCGCTCGTCGCAAAGCGATTCCTTCGACGCAACCGTTTTGCCGTACCTAATGGCGGTGCAGGACGCAACGTCCACGTTTGGTTGGGTGAGTGGGTACCCGCGGGAACCGCTGACGTGCTTTCGAACTTCCCACACGTCCGGTCGGTACGCCTATTTAAACTACTACCGCGATGAGGACACGATGGAAAGTAAAAGCGGATACGCGCCGAAAGAAACACAATGCGCCCCTCCTGGCATGTGTTTTTTGCGCATGACGTACAATCCTAATTTGCCGGCGTACCCTTCGCCGCCACCGCCCAGCCCGCCTCCGCCATCGCCGTCGTCCCCGCCGCCGTCGCCCCCGCCACCGAAACCACCCTCCCCACCGCCACCTTTACCTCCTCCGCCCTCGCCGCCACCACCTTCACCACCGCCGCTCCCCCCACCGCCTTCACCTCCACCGCCATCATCTCCACCTCTCACCTCCTCCTCGCTACCTTCGCCACCGCCGCCCTCGCCACCACCGCCGTTCCCCCGCCGCCCACACCTCCGCCGCCATCACCTCCGCCACCGCGTCCACCCCCGCCACCACCGTCGCACAGACCGCCAATGCCGGGCCCACCTCCCAGTCCACCTCCGCCGTCTCCGTTCATGCCTCCACCGCCTTCCCCACCACCCCAATCACCGCCTCCGCCCCGGCCTTCGCCGCCACCCAGCCCCCCACCTTCGCCAGCGCCACCGCCGTCGCTACTCGCCATCCTCCGCCTTCGCCGTGTTTGCCTCCGCCACCCACACCACCACCTTCGCCCCCTCCACCTCCGCCCGTGCCGCCCCAAGCGCCGCGCTACACCCCGAACGCTCCACCGGTTGGCGAGCCCATATGCCTGGCGGAAGATGAGGGTGTCGTCGCGGGAACGTACCCGTCTCCGTTCGCGGATGTGACGCAGCTGCGGTTTATGGATTACACACCTTTGTCCTACCCCTTCGAACAGTATCAACCCTTCTCCGATTTGACGTCCGCGGGTAAATACGTCGCGGAGCTGCGGTGGACGCCAACCTCCGACGACGTGGAGCGCGTGTTGGGAGGGTGCCCGGCACCCCCCGTTCAAGAGGTGTGGCGTTTACAGGTGTATGTCCCGGAGTACAGCGACATATTCTCCATCCGTTTGGGTGACACCGACGTGCTGATCGTGGAGCTTAACGACCCGTACGACGCGGTCGCGAGTCAATGCACCACTCGCGGCGTGTACGACGGTCAGACGTTGCGCGACTCTTTAGGCTGGGACGCCAACGCGGGCACGATACCCGCGTTGTTTTGCCGTGCGTGCAATCTCGGTCGGGATCCCAACAGCGTCCGGGACAATCCGCACGGTATCGACGTGACGTTGGTCTCCGACTCGTGCTGGGCGATCACGCCTGTCGACGACAGGGACAACAGGCACTCCTACCACGGTTGCAGCGCGTCCAATTTTCAGGGCCGTGGATTTTACTACTCCGGGTACGCGGATAAAAAACTCTGCCACTGGCCCACGACTTTGGACTCTGTCTCCTACTGGCCGTACAACTCGGCGGTGCACGCGCACTGCCGTGTGTCCAACGGCGCGTGGGGCGACCCGCGTTTACAAGCCGATTACAACGATTTTCGCGGTGGCGGGTTCACGGGTTATCGTTCGTCCGGCATGGCCAAAGCGTACGCTAACCGTGGCTTTGTTTTGGAGCGATCCGTGCAGCGCCGAGACGGCGGAGCAGCGATCATGACACCACGCCTCGGTGTTGGGAAATTTGGCACCTGCACCGAACGGCATTACGACATCGGCGTGCGGTACGTCTACATGCTGATACACGCCACCAGCCTGCGATGTCTGGATTATCGGCATTCGGGGACGGCACCGGGTAGCTACATAACACTCAACGACGACTACACTGTCAACTCGTGCATGCTTTTTGATTTTTTGTCACTTAACAACGAGCTGCAGCTGCTGAATCCTTTGGACGACACCGACAGCTTTAGCGGGATTGACCAATCTAGCGGGGACGAACCGGTATACGTGAACCACTTGTGCGTCGCAAAAATGAACAAGGCGCACGCGCACGACAGCGACGGTCGTCTGATCGAACTGGAAGTGTGCGAACACTTCGACCGTGAATTTACCGACGTACAGTTCGTGACCACCAACGTGAACGACGATTACTACGCGGGAATGAGCGTCGTGGAGAATCACCCGCGGGTGCGTGTGAAAATGCGCAACGGGGACGACACCTACGCTTTGGAGGCGTGCGGCGGCACGGCCGCGATCACGGCAACCCCGGCAGACGACGCCGCGAAGTTGTGCGCGTATCCGTGGTCGAACACGAATCACGCCATCCGCGGCGAGTTTTACGCTGTTAGGGTGCATTTCGGGGACTGCTGCAACAGTCCGCGGGACTTTCACGAGGCGTCCGAAAACCGCAACCTGCTGCTAAATTCGGATCTCACCAACCTGTACAACGAAAACGTGCCGTCAAGCCCGGTCGTGGATACCGTGTCGAACATAGGAGTTTTTAGGTCGATGACCGATACACTCTATCCGAATCATTGGGTGGTGCCCAACGTCGGCATCACGCTGGTCACAGCGGCTAATGCGCATCAATACTGGCAAGCGAACGATGCCTCGGTTACCGCAGACGCCATCGTAGCGGTGGTGCAAGGCTGTGATCACTACATCGCACAGGACGTTGCCCTGAGCGCTGGCGTGGTTATTGGTGGTCGCTACACTCTGACCTACCGAGTGGCAATACGCCCGGGAATGAACGACGCGTACGCGTTAAGCTCGCCTTCAACGCTCCGGGCGTACTTGGAGTACAACCTGGCCGACGGAGCAAAACAACGGTTTCATTTGCACGGAACACGCATAACGGGTGTCACCAATACCGCAACCGATCCACCGACTGCGGAGCTGGAAATCGACGACAACGGCGTGTTCGCGACGGTTTACACGGAGGTGACGCCACCAACCCGAAGCTTTCGGTTGGTGTGGTATCATTACTGCAACCTACCGGTGCCTGGAGAACAGGGCAGGGTGGACCGCTCTTTTATGCTCACGGATCTATATTTTGGCGAGGCCGCCTGGCTTTGTCAGCACGCGGAAGGCCTCTCAAAACCAAAAAACGTCAGTATGTGCGTCGAAGAACCGCAATCGCCACCCCCTGCGCCACCGCCCCCCCCACCGACGCCACCGCCACCCTTACCACCTCCACCACCCTCACCGAAGCCTCCACCCTCACCGCAACCGCCGCCACCGCCTCCAAGGACCACCCCACCACCCAGCCCCTGCCGCTGTCACCGCCGCCGTCCCCGCCCCCGTCCCCACCGCCTCTCACCTTCTGCCACCGGGTCGCCCCCGCCTCCGTCGCCCTCACCTCCGCCACCTTCGCCACCGCCGCCGTCGCCCCCACCACCATCGCCTTTCCCCGCCACCGCCGAGAGGGGCCGCCACCTCCGTCGCTCCGCCGTTGCCGTCGCCCCCTCCCCCGGGGCAAGCAGACCTCCTCCTCCGTCCCCGCCGCCTCCCTCGCCCCTCCTCCGTCACCTCCGCCTCTTCCCCTCCTCCGCCACCGAAGCCCCCACCGCCGTCGCCTCACCTCCTCCGCCACCTTCGCCACCGCCGCCATCGCCCCCACCACCATCGCCGTCCCCGCCACCCCAAGAGACCCACCACCACCTTCCACCGCTGCCTAAACCGCCTCCGCCCACCTGCCACCACCGAGCCCCTTCTCGCCTCCGCCCTCGCCCCACCGCCCAAACCCCACCACCGCGCCCACCTCGCCACCGCCGTCGCCACTGCCCGCCAGCACGCGCACGCCCACCGCGACCCCCATCAGCGCACGCCCACGAGCGCGCCCACCACCCGCGGTCCCACCGCCGCGCCCACCACGCGTCACCCGACCACCGACGCACCCACCACCTCGCCGACCACCGACGCACCCACGCGCGCGCCCTCCACGCGCGCGCCCACCACGTCTCCGACGACTCGCTCGCCCACCACGACGCACCCCACGGGCTCACCCGCGACCGCGGCGCCCACCACGCTCGGACCGTCGGCGTCGCCCACCACCTCGCTCCCCAGCGCCACCCCCACAACCAGCGCGCCCACCACCACGCACCCCACCACCACGCATCCCACCACCACGCACCCCACCACATCGCCGACGACCGCAGCGCCCACCACTCACTCCCCCACCGCGTCGCCCGCCACGACGTCGCCCTCCGCATCGCCGGCCACGCTGGCGCCGAGCGCGACGCCCACCACGCGGGCCCCGGACTACAGTGCCGCGCCTACGGTGTCCCAAACCCCCACCACCGGGGAATCGCAGTTCGACTCGCTGGTCGAGCACAACCTTCCGGAGGGCAGCACCGGCAACCAGACCCGTTACAGAATACCGCTGCACTTCCCGACGATCTCGGCCGAAATGTACTACACGGACGGCGCCGCGCGCCGAAGGCTGGCGTCCGCCGAGGGCGACCGATACACGGCGTACGCGCACGAGCTGATAGCGACGTTTTTCGAGCAGGTGCGCCGCTTCGTCGGCCAGGACACCATGACCGTCGACCCCGAGTGCCAGGCGCACATCGACGCCGGTGAGGCGGCGTTGTGCACCGGCGACGCGTTGGTCGGACCGTACGTGCCGATCTACGCGGAAAACCGAGTCGACCTGAAAGTGCGGATGAACCTGACGACCTTCGCGCTTTTGTACGACGAGGAAGAGGGCTTCACCGAGGCCTACCAAGAGCTTCTCGTAGGCATGACGGCCGTCATGCGGGAGGAGTTTGAACTGACGGTCACGGCATCCGCGCTCGCGGTGGTGCTGCACGCGGTGGAGACGGACCCGGACTACCCTGACACCGCGGTCATAATCGACTTCAGCGTGGGGCTGCCCAGCGTCGGCACGGAGGAGTCCGAGCGCTTCCGTGACGCCTTCGACAACAATTTCACCCACATGATGGGTAACGTGATCGAATATTACCCTATGATGCTGCTCGAGACAAGCAACGATCATGGGTTTCCACGGACGCACGCGCCGATCACGAGCGCGCCGACCCGGACGTCCCCGCCGCCCCCACCGCCGTTCGCGCCGCCCCCCCCTCGCCCACCGCCCTCGCCCCGACCGCCACCGCCGCCATCGCCCCCTCCGCCTTCGCCACCTCACCCGCCTCCGCCACTCCCACCCCCGCGGCCGCCCGAGCCGCCCCCACCGCCCTCGCCGCCCGCGCTGCCGTGCCCGCCGCACCCACCCTCGTCCGCCCCGACCACGTACGCGCCCACCACGACGTGGACCTCCGGACCGACGCCAACACCGGTGGTGGACGTGTTGATCACCACCGTGGGCACGACGGGGTCGTCCGGCGTACTGTCAAGCGCGCAGCTGCTGCAGGCGGCGTTTCAGCAGCTCGCTGCGCTCACGCCGGCCCCCAGCGTATCGCCCCCCGCCGGCCTTGTCGAAAACGTCGTGCGCGCGCGGAGCACCACGCCCGTGAGTGGCTACAATCGTGGCTACGTCGCGGTCGAGGCGGAGGTGCTGTACGCTCGTCTGACCGTCGAGTCCACCGAGGACGACGCATGGGTCGAAACGACGCGCGCGGAGTATCTGCACGGGCGCGCCGATGCGTGCGCACGCAGCTGGAACGACCCTTCGCTCACCGACGTTGCGTCGTACGAAGCGTACATAGCCACGAACGCGGGGACAACGTGCGAGGCCAACGCCGCATCCAACACGCCCGCGAGCGACCCGACGCCGTCGGGGACAGTTTTCGGGGCGTACCCTACGCGCACCTGGATCGTCCGCGGCGGCTACACGCGTTACTACCTGCGAGAGCGCTGCTACACGATGCGACCGTCGCTACCGACACTGACGGAGGCGTACTGCAAGGAGTCGGGGGCGCTGGCGATCGCGCGGTCCGCCGCGGACGTGTGAGCGCACTCGGTAAACCGATTTTACACGTGCGATCTACGCGGCGGCGACAGTTTAAAAAAAACTGCTGAAAAACCACGATCGGGCAATTATTTTCAATTTCACGTTGCTTACTCGGTGACGGACGCAGCGCCTTAATCGGCGCCTCCGACGGAACATGACGTGCAGCTAAAAACGTGCACGGTGACGCGTTGTATACGTATATTTGTATATTTACACGTCGATACGTTCACACATTTGCGCACGTCTGGCTGCACACGGTGGGCGACATGTCGGTGTTGGTGTCCCCGACAGTTTCGGTAAAGTGCACAAAGATAAAAACGCAACATGCACATAGGGTTTGGAGGCTGTGAACGTTTGTCGGCACTGGGCTTGTCGTAAAACTCGCGCTCTTGCAGTCGGTTGATGCGTCTTGAGCACATAGTATAAGTGCGTACCGGGTGTTGCATACCGTGCTACGATGAACTCGCATGTGCGCGATTACAGGTTGATTTTACCGCGCGTGTATTTGCCTAGAGCGGCGCCGCACGTCGTAGAAGCCCACGTGAGCTGGTCGGACGCGCTGCTGGGACTTCAGTTCAGTCGCAGTCTCGCAAAACTGCGGTGCGCGTATCCGGTCGAAATTGAAGCGCGCGTGCACGCCATGACCGAATTCTGTCTTAGGCTGCAAAATTCGTGTGACGTCCGTCCGTGCGGTGATAACGATAAATGGACGCGAGCGCTGGACCATCTCATGTGCAAGGAGCATTCCGTGTACGCAACCATGGTCGACGCCTACCCGACGGACCTCGTGCAGCAAGCTGAGGCGACGACGATGCTGTGTTTTCTGCTGCAGTGACTTGGATTGTACGGCAACGTCTCTCACAGTAGAGCGAGCGCGAATAAAAGCGTGCGGAATCGGATTTTATCCAACTATAAAAAATCGGTTAATCCGAGGAACGATTGTAAGGTTGCTGAGGTTAGAAGATGTGTGTATGCCAATGATCCGGCAAGGATAGCGGTATGGAGGCACCGTAATGTGTGCAGTACTACCTGCTAAACGGTACAAACCGACCGATCATACTAAAATTAATAAAACTTGTATTAATTGGCGTTCCGCCACGACCGATACCAGTCGGGTACCGTGGTACACAGCAAAGCACATACATTGCTTTCATTGGCGCCGATTGAGGCCCATGGTAAGTTATATCGCAGCAGGCTACGATCCACGTCACCCCATTTGAACGCCCTCACGAAGTTTAAACGCTCTTTGCGTTCTTCTGTCTTTGAATGCCATTTCATGTACCAGCTGTGATAACTGGTAAATTTGGAATCGTACTTGAAATTCTTATAGTCCGATCCGTTAAGAGCGGCGGTAGGATAACGGGACGCGGGTCTCAAAAATGACATGAGTCGGTCAACGTCGGTATTTCGGGGGCCGGTACGATAGAAGCGCCGGTAATCGAAGCAAAGCACCAAAGCGTCCACCAGAGGACCCGTGGCCACGCTCCATATTTTTGCGCGTAGGCGGTGCAGATCATCCATTCGGACAGCATCGGTGCATAATCGGCGGCCCGCGTCGCAACTGAACACGGAAAGACACTCCATTTGATGGTCTCGCCCGACCCGGAGCAAAAAGTCCTGCACGGACATGGCGTAAAAACGTTGCAGCTCCAAAGTGCCGAGACAATCCGAAACGCGTATGCGGCGCTTGCGGATTTGAGGTGTCGAAAATGCCACGCCTTCGCTTTGAGCTTGCGCTTCGTAATAGACGACAACGCTGCGATATAGGTGTTTGCAAGTCAGGCTTAAAAGTGCGAGGTCCGTGTCGTTCAACACTTCGTACAGGCAGCTGTGCAATATGGTATCGTTCGCGCACACGCGCTGTATAAAACGTGAGAAGGGTGCTGGCTTGCGGCCCCGCTCCATAAAGGACCGCTCGACGGGGGGCTCGCCGTCAGCGTATTGCCGCGGGTAAATCCTAAAGTCCTCGTCGGTCTCGATCGCCAACTGATGCGGCTCCATGGCCATCTTGTTGGCGTGCAGGTCGCTCGATACCTGAAGGCTATTTTTGGTGTTCCCCGTATTCATTTCGCGAGCTTGTTTTATTTTCACCTGCTCCAGTTCGTGGTCTTTGTTCAGGTGCCGCTGCTCGTCGTCGAATTGTCGCTTCTGTGACGCAAGTCCGTGCGCTTTAGCTTCAGCCCCGGAAGCGCGTTTGCGCTTCAACTCCGGATCTTCCTGGCGCAACACCCGCTCGTCGTCGGCTGCAGGCCGGCACTCGCGTGCGAGACCTACCGTACGCGTACCACCAAGCGTGTCGTTGCGCTCGAGCACCTCTTTGGCCTGCGTCACGGCGCCTTCGCCGTGTAGCTTGTGGACGAGCGCGACCTCCGCATGCGACATTCGCGCGATATCGGCGTGCGCGTGCGGGCGGAACTCGGCACCTCGGTAAATCACGTCGGGCACGGCCGCGCGCACCTCGCCCCGCGACGGACCCCCCCCCGCGTATACCACAGGCTCGTCCGCGGCCGCGTCGCTGCTGCCGTGTTCGGTTGGTTCAGGCTCCCGTTCAAGCGTGCACGAATTGGAGAATATGCCCGGGCGTACTGTGGCGCCGTCAGCGTCCTGCGAGGCTGCGGTGACATTGGCCTCGGCCGCGCCGGTGATTTTGGTGTTGCGCGTCTGTCTCGCGCATCTCGCAATTTTAAAGGTTAACACGGGATTGCGCTCGACGCATCCGTTCGCGGCCCACTTGTATACGTCTCCGGCGGCGTCGTGCGCGGTTTCGTACATGCACAGGTATTGGGCCAGTTCTGGATTGACGTACACGATACCCGTGGACTTGTCGTGGTCGCAGTGCGCCCTCCAGTCGGTCGTAAAGTAGGTTGACAAATACGTACCGAGCTTGTTGGGTTTGTCTTTGGTGTACGCGCACAAGAGGGGGTTGTTCGCGGCGAGGCGGTGTTTGGCGCGGGTGTCCTTGAGGTGTCGCAGATCGTCGAGTAGCCGCGTGCCTTCGATGACGTACGCGTATACGGCACTCTTGATACAAGGTGAGTCGCGCGTGCGCAGGGTGAGCTTGGATTCGATCATGCCCGCCGTTTATCGTACGTTAAAGTAGAGTGCGGTGCCTATTTTGTTGGATGGCGACGTTTTGGCAAACGCGTGCGTGCACACGATCAGCGTTTCATTTGCTTTCTTGCGTGTCGTTACCTCCGACGCGCTTTTCGTATTTCAAGATCCCTACGCGCACGAGCTGTACGTACCGAGTTGTCAGCACGAGTTACATTTGACCGATTTCAGCCTACCGCGATCCCTGTCACAAAACGCTCTGGAGTTTTAAGCTAGCGTCCCAGCCTCGTAATGGTCGCGACCCAGCTGGCGACAAGCTTTCCGGAGCTTGTCTTTCGGATAGCGGTAGATACTCTATCTTATTTCTCGATTTTGCTAGACATTATATTATCCCATACGCCGATATGCGTACAGTATAAATAGGCAATTTGGATGTTAGGCAAGGCAAGTTTGAAAACCACCAAACTGTCTGTGACCTGCATGCCGGTGGGACCTAATTCTGATACCGCCGAATATATAATACAAATTGGCGGATTTACCGATGAAGACTTGAAAAATATCAGTCAGGTTGATAAAGCCAGCTACAGCATAGTATCCGGTCCTATTCCTCGCGCCGTTACTTCTAGTTATATTGATGCATATTTCGAAAGCCATAGCAAAGCTTTTAAGAAACTGTGCCGTAACGTAGAACCCGGCACTACGCGCAACACGGCCGTAGAAGTCGAACGATTGCTTTGGCGTAAACAAAGCTATTACGAGTACTCGAGCGAATGCTTTGCCGACGTGCGTTCGTGCTACATACGCACCGATCTTATCAATAAAGACATGTGTGTGGACGTAAACAAATTAAAACATCTTAAACGTACGCTAGAAAATAAATTAGTAAAGTACTTTATAATCGACAAGCTGGTGTTTACCAAATCTGAATATTATGATCCTAGAGAAATACCTTACGCATGTGGAGAACCGTGGTCCTGCCGTGTTTATTTGGTCAAAAAAGAGGACAATACAATAGACAAGGAAAATTACGTATCTTTGTTTCACCTGGTAGCAGTGAACGAGTCACGTTACGAAGAGATTCTAACAACTAGATTGGGTTTCGAACCGCTGTTTACAATGTCGGATGGTTGGTCGCCAGAGACGTATAATCGGGTAAAGCTTGACCAGAGCGTAACAAATATAGACACTTACTTTACTTCCTACTCGGACGCGGTGTCTTTAATTTCAAGAAAAGTCAAAAGATCGACATACAACGGCCGAGAAGTCGAAAAACAGATTAACAGGAAAAATAAATGTGAATATTCATTTGACACCACGCACGAATTTACAATCGCTGAATGTTATTTACAGTACAGCATTTTTAAAGTATTATGGAAAAAATATAATGATGCATTTACACGAGGTAAAATGTTTAAACAGTATCAACGGTATAAACATGAAGATGTGGATGTGGAGTATGTCAAGCTACACAGCCTTATACTTGCAGGTAAAGACAGTTCACCATATAAACTAGATAACAGGCCAGGTAAAAACTGGTTTATCACCGTGCAAGCTCTCGATCAAGCATCTAAAAACAAAAAAAAGGTAGCTTATTTTGAAAAAGTACCCGAGCATAACCTTCTTATCTTCCCACTGAGGCTTTTGGTACGCGAGACAACAAACACCAATTCCGAATTTGAAAAATATTTACGTCTCTACTTTGGGGTGCAAATTGAAACAAATAAAATAGCAACAAGTATAAAAATGGAACAAACCGTTTAATAGTTTGGTAAGATTATAGGTCGTTGCGATGCGCGTATTTATTAAACTTACGCGATTGCGCGTCGTTTGCTCAATTAAATACAGTTACGACTGAACAGGATGAGTAAAGTGCTGCGCGTTTACGGTACCGTGCTTCGTGCGTGCTGGCGATCGGCGACGGGCGCGGGTAAATGCGAATACTGTGAACAGCGCCCGCGGCGTTGTGACGACGGTACCGCGCTATCGTCTCATACGCTGACGTCGCGGTGATGTGCTGGTGAACGATTTTTTTAAGGTTCCGTTAAACTGTGCTCGACACCGCGTCGCAGGAAACGCACGAACGGGAAAATACCCACCACGATCGTAATCGTACCGCAGTTGGCGTATTTTACCGGGTCGCACGGCGCGTAATCCCGACGTTGAAAAAGCGCTCAGCACGCTCAGTCGTTTGGATATAAATTTCAATTCCCGCTTCGGATGTCGGGCATATTTTACTCACGCCAGCTGCCCATTTTAGGTATTTATACCTAAAACGTGAAATGCGCGCGTCGCCTATTGGCCACCGGTTTACTGCTGCAATGCAGGGTTAGTAAAATCTGTGGGCACACGTGGACGGTCACAACGCCCTATAAAGTTGGCAAACTTCACAAAATCGCACCATTTCCCAAAACCGCTTTCCTGCAAGCACCCTTCCTTATCAAGTACCATGACTCTTGCCTGGCGCAAACGCCCTCCCCTCCCGCCCAGAG
>LGRX02003338.1:0-23338 GCA_001247695.2 Cymbomonas tetramitiformis
CCCCGATGTGGATTTAAATGAAATGTCGGCCCCCGATGTAGACTTATCCCTATAAATTATCTCATAACACTGCTGTTTTCGCGGTCTTTAGCGAGTCCTGGCTATTTTCGGAATCACTGTTACGAAGGCAAAACAAAAATGAGCGTCTGCCTCACCCTGCTACGCCGCCCTACATATTCTCGCTATCTCCAAACAAGTGTAACACCCATCCGTATTTCCGTATCTCGTCACTGTCATAACTCCTCGCGCGTATCGTATTGCGCGTGTCATACGTTCGTCACAGAGACTGCTACAGCAAGTGTCACCACCCGGCTGAGGTACACGATAAGCCGTGGTTTGTGACATTTAGCTTGCGGAGAGCTGTGCGTGCCTCGTGCACGCGGGTAGCAAGGAGAGAGGAGGGATGGGAGGGCGTCAATCCTGCGTACTGTGCTCGAAGGCCAACGGCAATCTTCTCGGAGAACGTGAAAGGCTCCTCGTCCTGCCGAACCAAGGGGTAATCATGTTGGGCACAAAGTCGAGCAACGGCCGTGTCGTCCTCAGCGTCGAAGGCGGTCTGCAAGGCGGACACGAGTCCATCGGCGTCGTCGGCTTGCTCAATCACGCACTCGTCGCACTCGATGTCGGCGGTGGGACAATTGGCGGAGTCATGCCAAAAGCCTGGAGGGCAACGGACACACTCCGGTACAAACGCTTTGGAGACGACGTGGAATTACACGGAGCGCATGCCGAAATGTGTGTTATCGCGGCGTCCATGTTGTTGTTGCCAATTGCCGCCCTTGGCGAGGGGCGAAGCGGCAAAGCGGTGTTGTCGTTGACGTCCGTGAAACTTCCCATCTCCTCGACGGTTCTGACGGTCACGCCAGGATGAAGGGGGAAAGTGCACACCTGGTTTGTCCGTGGGCTTGCCCGTAGGCGGAGCCGGCCAGCGTGTCGTCGGTTCGTCGCTCGCATTCTCGTCGGAGAGCGAGGCAAGGACTTTGTTGGCGGCGTCGATGTGGAATTGAAAGTCCTTGATGAGGGCCTTGACGTGGATGGATGTCTGACGGTAGGCCAGAGTAAAGAACATCGATTGGACGTGTCAACGAAGGGCACGTGCTGCTTAACGCGGCCGGCTTGTTCCCAAACTTCAAGAATGTGCGCGAAGATGTCCTCGAGCTCGACCTTGGCCAACTCAACGTCCAAACGAAGCGGTCTGACGACCTTGTCGTAGAAGTCGGTGTCGAGGGAGGCCAGCAGCTGCTTCTTGGCCATTATGTCGTCCAGAGGCCCAGAAGCTCCATTCCCAATCGCAGTTAAACAGGCGTCAAAATCCTGAATCAACGGGTCGGGGTCCTTCTTGGAGTCGAAGAAAATAGAACAAAGCTCCTCGTAGTGTCCAAGAGGTCGAACTACACGAGGAATCAATCGCTTGGTGACCTCGAGGATAGCGCGCTTGCCATCCCGTGGCGAAGCCCGTCCCGAGGCTTCAACCCAACGTCGTGCTGTCGTATTTGGCGATGCCAAAGATGTCAGAGTGGAAAAGAGAATACCATTGTAGATGGCGTTCACCTCCTTGGTCGCATCAGCCATATCAAAAAGAGCGGTGTTGTTGGGGTCCTTTTGCTCGAACGCGTGCTGCAGGGACTTCACGATAGAAGTCCGCAGAGTGTTGCGGTCTTTCTCATTTCCATGAAAGGTGTCGTCCTTGGAGCCCAAGGCGTCGCGAGAAATCCTCTTGATGATGTCGATATCCCAAGATGAATTTAAAACCGCAGTAGCGCGAGTCCGGTCCGGAGCGGTGAGGGCAACTCCGGGCGAATTTGGCGTCGGTCTGTACTACATAACGAGACCCGACGTCACGTGAAAAAATGGTGTCTAGGCGAATACGATTGTGAGCCCCCAAGGGAGGCATAACGTGAGAAGATACACTCATGATGAAAATCCTGTAGGTGGCAGCGTCGGGGTAGAGGGGCGATGTCGGAAAATACGTAAAGGCGATGAGTTGAGAGCGCAGAATTCGGTCCTGGAACGGATATATATAAGGAAGCCGTAACTGCGAAATTGTAAAGATCGGAACGCGTCGGCCAAGGAGTCTCACGACAAAAATTGATCAAGTTCCAGTCGAATGAAATCCAGCGCGGACAATACAAATAAACTCAGGTACAGTAGGCGCACGCTGCAGCGAGTCCAAAATTAATCCGCCCGTAACTAGCTCTCAACCGCAATTGCGAAACATCGCGACATCAGATTGGACCACCCGAAGCGGAGCGGCTTAGCCACTCATGTGATCAAAAGTAGTGGAAGGTGCCTGGTGCACCATAACCTGTTAGATATATGGTGATAACTGTGTATTGATAAACAGTCAGAATGCTTTCACTTAAGATAACACAAGAAGTAAGTTATATTAACCAAAGCTCGGCTTCAGCCGGAAACCCTAAACCTGTGACACCCGTACTGTACAGAGTACTAGTACAGACATAGGACTGTGACACACTCGGGGTGTCACATCCAGCAGGTGGTGTGCAGGGCAGAGTTCACAAAACATGAAGTTGTTCGTCGTAGTTCTCAATCTCAAAGTCCAGATTGGAAATGTCCAAATTGTCAGAGTCCAGAGTCCATACTGAAGTTGTTGTCGATGTCAAAGCAGAATTGCCAGAGTACCAGAGTCCATACTGAAGTTGTTGTCGATGTCAAAGCTCATATTGCCGGAGCCCACGGAGCCACGGTGTCGGCCTGCCAGAAGCCGTGTGCCGGCACCACCAACGGTGTAGCAATCTCGCAGCAAAGTACAGAGCCCGTTGTGATTCCAAATAGGCACATGCTCAAACACACTAAGAGACACCACGGCAGCAGTGAGGAACTCACCAATCCCACCGCGCTGCAATCTCACACCACCGACCCGTGAAGCGGGCGGTGGCAAGGTGTCGTAGCGGATACGGCCACCATCGTCCTCGATGTCGCTCTCGGAGTCGCTCTCGAGGTTGATAACGTCCACGGCCAAATCAGTCGCAGGAGAAATTAAGGAATTGCCAGGGGCGAGAAGAAGAAAAAGAAGGACATGATCGAGCTGGACGACGAGAAGAGCAAGATGGGCCTGGGGGAAGTCCTTGAAGCGGACTACATGAAGGCCAAGGCGGCCGTGGAGGAGGAGGAGGAGGAGGAGGAGACCGATCTCCAAAAGCAGGCGAAGACACTTTTGTCGCACCTCTTTCTGCGGCTGGACGCGCTGTCGCACTTCCAGTACACGCCCAAGCCGCACATCGAGGAGCTCAGTGTGAAACCCGAAGTTCCTGCAGTGCAGATGGAGGAGGTGTGCCACACTCTATGCCGCTTGATGTGTAATGGCTTCTCAGTTTGATTGCGCAATCCAGCTGTAAACTCGGCAATTTGGATTGACGTGACGGGCCGGCGCGATGGGTGCCAGGTGGCACCGGTGACGATGACAGACGCACAAGTAAAGGCGCCGCAGGATGTGTTCAAGGGCGGGGGTAAGGCCGGCAAGAAGGCTGCTGGCAATGTGAAGGTAACGCACCGGGTGTTCTGTGCAGCAAGGATATGTGTGACACATGTGAAGGCATTGTTGTATTGCTCGATGATATCTGGTTGTGTCTTTGTGTTTTATTTACAAACGGTTATGCAAGATCTCTGTGTTGTAGCTAGTGGAACAGGAGGCATCCAGTGCCTTGTTCAAATGGAATGACACACGAGGATGATGGCGCTTGTGGGGATGGGGGAGGAGGCTGGCTACAGGCGGATTCTGAGATGACCCAGGCAGAGAGAAAGAGGCGGCGGGCAAAGAAGAAGCGTGCATATGAGAATAAAGAGAAGGTGAGGAAGGCGTTGCCGTTATCACCGCTTGCAGTGTAGCAATTTGTGTGGTGGGATGGTATGACTGAGGGGTGGCAATGAATGTGCGAGGAGTGCAGGTCAAGCCGAAGGTGGTGGAGGCGAAGATGGCAGCAAAGGGCATCAGCCGATCAGACATTGCAGCTCTGGAGAAAGCGAAGGAGGCCGGTGTAGCGCTCACCGCGACTGGAGACACTACCTCCTACACCAAATCTGCAAAGGTGTTTGGTGCCTTGCAGGATGCGAAGGCTGGTGAGCCCGGTTTCCTCTCTCCGTGCCCTGCTTCCGACGGTATCTGGAATACTGCTGAAAATCATGTATGCAAGCACTGAGTACCAGTAGGAGTGCGCCTGCTGCAGGAAGGCATATTCCAGAGAGGGTGTCCTCTTCCTCCACAATTCATGAATCCTGCGTGCTGTGTAGGAGTTGTTGGAAGTCGATCAGAGTACATACCCAGATTCTTCTGAAACTCAAATTTTATCCCCAGCAATATGCAGCAGGACATTCTTATTTAGAAGAGATCGACGCATATACACTTAGGTGCAGAACAATCTCACAGATTCAAGCCTTCCTGGGGCTGCTCAGCTGCTGTTCTGCTTCCACTGTGCGACATGAAAATGCGCTGAGCTTTGTGCATGCTGCTCCTTATCAAGCATATGATCTGTTGAGGCTCTGCCTCCTTGTTGTCACACTCTGACCGATTCGTGTTGCTGCAGAGGGAGGTGGCAAGCGAAAACGCACTCTCCCTGAGGAGGTTCCTGCCCGCAAACGGAATTCGCTTATGCTTTGAGGGAAATACATATCCAGTCCAGGCAATGGCGCCATGTTGTGAGAAATCGCTGTTAGCAGCCTTAGTTTGCCTTTCACAACGCATTTATTACAGTGAGTGCAAAATGATCTCGAAGGTACAAAAGGAGTGCACTGAACGCTTTTACGATGTAAGATCGTCCACAATGCTCCTTTTAGTCCAATCCACCAAGTCAGGGATGTGGATCTTATGAAATGCGATTTGCTGTTGAGACGGTGTGATACCATTATCCCCGCTGGCCATGATTTGGCAGTACACATAGGATGCGTTATGCAGATGTCTTAGTGTTTCATGTTGAATGTGTCAGGTTGTTGCATATGCATGCTGATTATCGAATCGATAGTTTGACAAGAATGTATACTTGTTTATGTCACTGCAAGTAATACGTACAAATTAGCGAAGTGGTGGTGTTTCTATCTCCCTGTATGCTAATGCAGTAAGTGTCGGTGTACTATTCTGTGTTGTTCTATCTCACACGTATTAGCCATATCATTTAATTTGTTTAGTCAGTTGTAATCATGCATACCGAATATCCTTATGATCGTTGAATATCTGATTTGTTCCCTGGTCTCACTATCACGAGTCAGAAATGTTGTTCTTCAGTAGTAACTTGGTTGTGTGTTACTGGAGAGTCTTTGTGCAATAACCGGAATATTTCCCATTGCAAACTATTGCAACAGACTATCGATTCAATACGTGTGATACATTATTTATGTTGAATTATTGTTTATGGCAAGCGATGTATAAATTGTACGGTGTAAAATAGCACCAGTCGATTGCGGGTTCAGCGATGTTTCTTATTATCACTCTTAATATATTCGGTTACAAAGATAGCTGTTGTTTGGTACAAATTGCACAATAATGCGTGGTGGTAAGCCAGAGTGAATACTAATCGTTTTTCAAGGTTAAATCGAAGCGAGTAAATCAAATGAGGGCGCCCGATTTTTGTCTAACAGTCGGGATTGGGCGGCATACAACTGCTTGAGTATGCGAAAGTGTAAGAACGACTCTCAGCAGATCTATCGCCTGTCAAAAGCCTGCTTGTTAGATTCGCTAAAGCAAATTTCAGTTGTCGCAATATATATATCAATCCTTTTCGTATGCTTTCATGCACATTTAGATATCTGGATTGTGCTTACGATCGGAGCGTGCACTAGCGCGCGAACTGCCATCAAGAGCGCAAATCAGGGGGCTTGCGCTCTTCGTTGTGCTCTGCTTATGTACACTGCGGGTTCTCGCCGTACCCCTTCCTGGAATAACGATTTCCACGTTCTGTGAAGCGCTGGGCGGGAGGGTAGCGGGGGAGACGTTTGGGGGCCTCGTGCATGATTTTGGGATGGGTCGTCATTTGAAGGGGTATACATATGGTGCGAAAGCACGAGATTTGGTACTAAAAACCGGGGAAATTCGAACATCTGTGTCAATGCGTAGTCCATACAATGTCACCGGCACTTTGAACCAAGGTTCGTGTGGTGGCTTAAGGTGTACATCGAAGCTCGTAGAGTTCGCATGAGTATAATCGCAATATGCTCAGAGTTGAAGGCAGTTGGTACGCCAGTTGCCCCCCTTCCGCATCGGCTTTTAATTCGCTGTTGTCTCACTCCGATGGCTATCCTGCTCCATTCGAGTATGAGAGCCTCTCCTTTAAAGACGCACTATGCGATTGGGAATGGTTGACAGTGGATTGCTTCGGCTTGCCTCATTGAGGAACTACTTGCACATCCAGGTGTTTTCCCATGTTGCCGGTGTAACTACATCATTGCGTTTGTTATTTGACTAGACAGGTCCCCTTCCTCATGAGTAAAAAATAAGCTAAAAATCCAACGAAGCTCCTCCGCGACGAAGTGAAGTATGGTTACACTCGAGTGTCGAATACACAGTCGGTCGGCTCCTCAGTGACATCTTCGATTCACGAACCAACTAGAATCGAGCTCGACGGCATCGAGAATGTTGACTGGGGTAACTGTGACGAGTCTGTTGTGGACAGCACGAAGTTATCAAAGGGCCCACCTACTCTGCATTGCTGCCGGCGCGGCACCTCATTCTCTAACGTTATTCATTCTGCGCCTAATATCATTCTTTCGAAATTTAATCTCTTATAAGGTGGGTTGTGACACTATTATATCACTCTATTGTATCATGTCTGAGACGGACCCTACAACTGCGCCGATCACGGCTAGATGTTATACTGTAAAGTGAACACTGCTAAGTCCGGAGCTAATCAAGCTTGCATACGCACAGGTTCTGCTACGGTTTGCATAGCAACATTCTAGTTTCCGCCCGGTGAGACGTATACCTGCGCGTGCCTGTATGCAAGGCATTGTGGTGCAGAATGAGAGCAAAACACGGTCGATGTGAAACAAATGCAGATGTGTCAATCTCACAAGCGTCAGCAACGCTCGGATTGATCATATGATTAAAATCTGCGCGGATGAACGCTCGGACAGATCATATAATTAAAATCTGGAGGCGAGGATGAAAAAGTATTACCCTCAAACCCGTAAGACTGAATATCCGAGTCATCATCGACATCTACATCTTTCGTGTATAAATGCTCAAAAATGAAATGATGTAATATATCCACCTGTTAGTAAATCAGGGGATATTAGTATTTCCCCTCTCCCACCCCCTTCAATAAGGGACCTATTTGCTGCACCCACGTACGGCATACATCTTGTCTAAATGCAATCGATACTCATGAGGAAGGAAATGAGTATAGGGAGAGGAAGAAGATACTAATAAATGTGCAAATGGAACTGAAATACTTTGAACAAATTATGCCAATCATGTAAATTGTAAGCAACAAGCAAGTGGTTATATAAGAGTTGACGGATGACACCATTATGCGTCTACCATACTAAGAAACCTACATAAATAGTTATGTCTCTTTGCCGGCATTGGTAGTCTTTGGAGCCCAAGACATATTGCCAATGTAGTAATGCAAATGCCCATTGACTCGGTCGATTTCGTAATTAAATACTCGATTACCTATGAACTTGTGGACGGCATAAACAAAGAAGAGGAAAGCAAAAGGATCTCTATGTCTCTGAATGACACACGGAATGCGCGGTGCATACCACCCCGAGAATGAAGTATCACAAACTGTCCAACAATAAGGATCGGCAATATTCGTTTGATGTGCACGTTGGAGCAAGCCGGTATACAACGAGTATAGATGGTGTGTCTCATTTGGTGCAAGATAAGGGTCCTTAACACGGTAAGTAACCTTCTTCACCGGACATGCCCCCCGATCATAAGGTGAGCAAAATTGAGGCGACAATCTATCAAAATCTTTCGTGACGGTATGGTGTCTCACGATATAGTCAATAAATTGTGAAAACAAAGAAACATTCCGGTTGATGAACGGTCCAAACTCCTCGAAGAATAAATTCACACATGCGGCTACGATCCCCTTAGAATTGTCGGAATGAAGCCCTCATGCATCAAGTGGGGACATGCAATGTGACTTCCCATATGTGCTCGAAATTCTGTGCACAAAGGATTTATTAGCATTCTTACCAAGTATCGGAGTAACAAGAAAATTGTGCTTATGTGTGCCATTTGTCCATTTGAAAAATGCATGTGCATCCGAGAAGCCGGTCGAAGAAGGATGCATGTGACGTGCAAACCGATCACGGCTAGATATCCGTTTACGAATACAGGATTTTGACATGAATGAACCCTGTTGTCGTCATATCATACGTATGCGATACCCTTGTATCTACCTTGAATTTGTACATAGCTGATTTTTGCTGGATCGCCCATCAAATCCTTGCTCGTTGACGAGTTCAGCAGGCAGCTCTATCGTTACGAGTTTTAAGTAATTGTTATGAGCAAGTATAATTACATAAGAGTTTTAAGTAATTATACCTCGTCCGATCCGATGAATTTCAAAAATTTCGATGCATTACCGGGGGCGGGGCTCTAGCATTTGGACTGGGATCTTGTGTTGATCGGAATTTAAAACTCGATCGAGCGGCTCCAATATTATTGGGTTTATTTGCTTTCGTGGTCACTAAAAGGTCGATCAAGATATCCACGACCGCGTGTTTTTTATTAGGAACCTAGCTGGCGTCGCGTTATATATGCAGTCTGCCCTCGAGGCAGAGGTACGACAGTAAGAAGCGCGCACGTTCACACATGCTTGGCAAGCATGCTAAGACTACTGCGTTCGTAAGGCTACACAACAAATTCGCATTATCAGTCCGTTATTTCGCCGCCACGTGTTAGATTATTGAAAATGAGCATATATATATTCACAATTGTAAGCTATTCCATGTTTATGCACGGTGGGAAACCACTCGCATCGCGACTGTTGCGTTTCTCATGTTTGTAAATTGTGCGTGCTTCATTGATACTACGGTGATACGGTCATTCAGTACCCGTATTGGTCTGGTAACAAAAGCGTCGTTAACCCATTGATATATCCGTTCCGACTAACATGCCGTGGGCTATTCGTGCGACCACAAATGCAAACGCTAAGTCTCGCAGTGGATGCCAGAGCACTGCGGGAAACGGTCTGAAGAGTGGGATTGCACCATCGAAAAATATCACAGAAGTCGGCAAGTGTAAGACTGATACAGACTACGATTTCGAAAGGGGCTTGTCCGAAGCACATTCCACGTGCGATTCTAAATATAAAGGTGGGCGTTGTCTACTGAGTCCCACCACTGGAAGCAGATACTATACGTTGCGTCATTCATCAGTACCATCGTCAATGTTTTCGGTCAAATCTAGTAGGCGAATGCTGCTTCTTATGCTTGTCCTTGTTTCGTTGTTCGGAGTTAATTACTTCATCGTGAGAACCCTAGTAGATAGTCGAAGACCAGCCGTTGAGAGAATCAAGATAGTCTCGAGTGGAGACGTACTTGAAGCGGCGACTGAGGATCGTTCTTTATTGCAACATCCGGACTGGTTTTCATACGACCTTTGGGATCAGCAAAGCGTGCGCGCTGGTTACATTGGATCGGTTAATCACTCGGGTACGTCGTCAATAATGCAAATGCCGGTGACTTCATCAATTGATGATACGAACATTACTTCATCTCGAGATGTCGGCGCCGCCCCTGTGGATGAAGAGGTACGCGCGCCTTCAGCGAAGTCATTGTATACGCATGTAGCCATGTAGTGGGATGTGAGTCTGCATGGTTGCACAGGATCGTTGTATGTTAGGCACGCGCAGATTCCATGCACGTACGAGCGCACACGTGAACATATATATAACTGTTGCATGTAGTTTGTTTATGCATAGCATTGTTTCTGTTATTGATGTACAAGCGTGTGTTTAAGATGACAAAGCGATATTTTTTCTACCGTAGAATGATTCGATGGTCGCCGTCTGCACCAATCGCGAGCGAGTTCAAGAATGAATGGCGTGTACGGCCTTCTTGTGGTATTCGGTACATTAAAAGTGAGCCATTTCGATAGGGTAACTTCGTGCGCTGAGTGGACGTGTACACAAAGTGGTGATCGATGATCGAAAATTAAGACATGCATTGTCGACGATGAAATCATGACAGTGCGGCTGGTCACTCATTCTATACGCATTCGCTATATGCGACTTTCATGTGTGTGCGCACGCGATGATGTGCATGTGTGTGCGTATGTGTGCGTGTGTGTGTACAGTATATGTGTACATCAAGCATATGTAATTATACATGAAAGGATATGGAAGTAAGCGAAAGAGAACGTGCGACCGGTACCCAATATGGGTGTGTATGTGTGAAGCTATATATATATATATATATATCCGCCTTAGGTGCAGGTTGCAATTTCTCTATCCGTCGTTTATTCATTTCCCTATTCTACTCATTTATACATAATTGCATATGCCGGATGTAGTACACACCATATTACTTCCTTCACTGCCCCCCATTGGTTGTAATATTTGGATGGGTGAGTGTTAAAAGGTTTTTAGTCGATAGATCGGTGGATTAGCTAGCGATCTTTTATTTTGTAAGGTTCTACGATGACTGTGTGTATGTATTATCATGTGGTCATCTACTGTCTACCATCTTGTTACTTACATCTGATCGTTGGCGTACTGATATTGCTTGCTTGCTATATCTCTTCATTCGTGGTGGATGGGCCTGTGAAGTCCACATTTCTTTAAGCATACTGCAGCCAGCGTCCCAAGTGCTGACCAGCATCATCATTGTATGTTACATGTATGGTATGTGTGTTGGGAGTACTTTTAAGTGATGGAGAAAAGTACGAATCGTTGTGGATGTGCCAATGTGTTTGTGTTGCCTGTTCAGGTTGGGTCATCTCATCAGGTACGCCCCCTAGAGTATTGATTGCTGCCTCCCCCCACGGTGGTTGATACAGTCCTGATGTTTTTTTCAGGGCCTATCTGCTTATCATAGGCGCTCCTGTAGTATTGTGCCACCCGAGCAAGGTACTACAGGATGTAACTGTGTGTGTGTGTGTGTAGATCTGTGTGTAGATCTCTCTCTCTCTGTGTGTGGGTGTATAATAACTCTTGCATAGTAGCATCGCTGCGCAACGAAGGTGCGTAAAATATGCACCATGCAGGTAATGCTGAAGCGGAATTCGAAATCAGATCCGAGCATGAGGCAACAAATCTCACAATGATTTGTCTCTGTGGCGCCATAAGAGTGCAACAATGCAAGGTTAGCTGCATTGCGTTAATAGATCGGTGTAGTATGCAACGTTGTACGTGAAGCACGTCTGTAAAGCCTGGGTATGTAGCATAAGCTACTCACTTGCTAGACCACACACACGTCGACACCGTGTAAACACAGTAAGGTCTTGGGCGCTGTTTCCTTTTGCAGTCGTACGTTGAAAAATTGACATTTTATTGATCTTGATACGGTGTGGGTGTTTCCCAGTTTTAATCAAGTTTTTGTGGGTTGGGGTGCAACGGAATTGATGTACCGTAATGCACCAACGCATCTTTACTAAGTAGTATCCTTGGCTGCTACCACTTTGCTGCGGCAAGTGTCTGTAAATATCCGTGCTTGATGTCATTAAACACAATAAATTGATAATCAACCATGCGCCAGAGCCAAGGATACGGCCTGAGCATTTTAAATATAACATGCTGCACCCGCTATACAGCGGGCCCCGGAACACATCGGGACGCATACATCCTGCGTGAAGTGGTTCCAACGCCCTTGATGTGTACGAAACGAGTTGACTCGCATGATCGGTAGTATGGTGCATGTGCGTCGCTGAGGTATCCTTACAATGTCATCATATCAACCATGCGAACCTAATATATGGTCGCAAATGAGCCATGGGCCATGCTATGATATCACATACCGTCAAGCATGGGTGAACCGCGATAACGTTGCATGGTGTGAATTAAACACAATGATAATCGAGTTGTATGTGGATCTGTAAGCAATAAGCTAGACAAGTGGAATAGATATATTTTGATTTGGTGTCAATTTTGACCAGCGCTAATACTAATCCAAGACCTTGTCAAGATCTATGCCCCCCATGTTTATATCACAGCTGAACATCAGCACAAATGGATTGTCCATATAATACTGTACATACGAGACATGGGGTTGACAGAATACACCTCGTATGGCCTACACCCAAAAGTCAAAAGGCTCACTCACTACAGCGTTCAATAAATAGAATGTAAATAATTTGAATTTTACATCATATTTTGATTCTATGCACGGCAATGAACACACTAGTATAATCCATCTCGTCAAAACCACCAGCATGTGTAGGGAAAATTACCATTGCCACCTTCGTATTGTCAGGGAGTAATGTAATGATCAATAGTTGTATTTTGTATTTTCTGCACAGGACAAGGACATCGTCATACTGGTTGGCATCGTATCAGCCTATCAGAATGTGAACCGAAGAATTGCGATTCGGAACACTTGGTTCCGCTATGCAAATGCATCACGTTGCATTGGTGGTAAGTTGAGATGCAGGTGGTATGGGATATTCTTGGTCGGCGATGTGCCTCTAGAGAAACAGCATGCGGCGGCGACAGAGATGCGGCAGTATAATGATGTGATACAGGCTCCTGTTGAAGAGACGTATAATTCCTTGATGGTAGGATACCTCATGGGCCCACAGGCATGCACTGGCGGCTGGTATGCTTCATGGTGATAACGAGAAAACATCCAAGCACAATGCTATATCCCGCCATCGTCCTAGCCTCCATATACATTGTTAAAACTTATTATGTATGATTGTGTGTGTGCGTGTTGGTGTTTGTGTTTGCGTTTGTGTTTGTGTTCTTTCATGTGCTGTGCGAATGATTTCAAATTAAATTATATGATCTCATCATTTTTTTTAACAGGTTAGTTTGATGTATAACTTAGAGATATTGTGGTATGGACTGTTCTACATGACATAGTCAGCATATGTCAAAATTAGCAACAGACCCTCCCCCATAAATGAAATTGCTACATGTATTCGGTGGACGAGACTTCCCAGCTTCCGACAACATGTCATCCATGCTGATACTCAGTAAGCAACCATGCCGGTATAGCAAATTGACGCGCCTGAGGGTGCATGCATTGATGATGCCAGGTGAAAGTGTTGACACTCTTCAAATATGCCAGCGAACAGGCTAGTCCTAGACCAAATTATGTTCTGAAGACGGATGACGACACATTTGTACGTATGGACTTAATCATGGAAAACATTGCTATGCTACCGCGTGAGTGTGTATACTGGGGAAACCAAAACGCCCTCCACAAATCTTTGACCGAGCTGCCTAAGCATCACAAGTGGCATGTACCACTTGACCAATTTCGTGCAATTCCAACTTATGGTGGAATGGGCACAAAGTACATGCAAGGTGGTGGATACTTGGTGAGCATGGACTTCATTCGTCGAATTGCCCTTCAAATCCGGTATGTCACGACGAGTAGCCCAGCATTGTTGTTCTTTGCATACACGTGTAATGCATGTTCAGGCGTAGGCAGCATAATTTACTTGGCACATGCCGCCATCACTTGCAAGAAAACAGAGAAAGGGAACTGATGCAAATGATGTGTGCATACCATATATCAATTTACATCCCGCTTGTCTGTGGATAAATGTGAGTATGTGGGTGTAGTTGAGTGGTCAACTATGACTGTGACTTTAACTATGCCTGCGATGGCCCTATCCTTCACTTGCAGACAACGAACGCTTCGACTGCCATTGACGGCAACTACTTTAGGATGGCTGGAAGATGCACATGTCGGATTTTTACTCAACGAGCAAGGAATGAATCGTACATGTGTCTTCCCTGATCGGCGATGGAGTGGTGTGTTTCGATAAACGACTGTCAACAAAATTTCCTGTGTCAATTGCTATGGGATATTCATGCCGGTGGCAGGAAAAGCCACTTAGGGGTTTTTTAATATTTCAGCAGCATGATGGCATGCCCCCCCCCCAAACACACACACACACACACACACAGGGGCACACTCGTGTACCTGGCATACATATGCCACCAGATTTCAACATGAGCAGCAGGCCTGCGCTACAATATTTAACACGAGAACATCACCTGTGTTGCATTGATTATGATCGCAATTCTGCTAAAACCACTAGCAAAGGTGTGCGCTCAACATTATTCTGTTTAGATTTTAGAGCAACCGAAGTTTAGTGATTTCAGAATCAGAATCCGTGACTCGTGTTGCAGTAGACACATAATGATACATGTAGTTCCGTGACTTGAGTTATGTACAACACTACAAATAACCACAGACTCACACAGCCATTCAGATATGTTCTTTCTGCTTCTAGCAAACAGGAATTTCACGGTAACCTAGGTACTCTGTAAAGCACACTGCAAACCTACTTTAGAAATTCTTTCACCTGGATCACTACTGTACTCAGAAGAGCATGCAAGATTACTGCTCGGTGGAATCATTCTGACAAACAGACGGTTGGGACTTCCAAATCGGATAGCCCCTTCCGACACAAAGGGCTTCACAACAAAAGTTGGCTATGCTCCTCTTACTGTGAAAACACATGAGAAGTTGCTTCAGAATATATTGGAGGAGCAGTTAACGGAAGTTATAGTAGCGGCGTCAAATTCAGCAGGAGTGCGTACATATAGAATGGCAAATGTAGCTCCATTACTATGTACATCAGTACAAATTACTGGGAGCTAACACGCCCATTCAGGCCTCATGGGATTTTATAGTAGTTTCCTGCTATATGTGTGCATCATGCCAGTGTGCATTTGTTCATTGGTATGTAGTCATCATGGATGATCACAAATTGTATATCTTGTGCCTGGGGAGTGTGATTTGTATTTTGCTCGTCATTGCCAGGTGAGTATCCATTTGGAAATGGGGAATGTCTAAATTCGAGAACCTTTACATGGCATCACAGTAATGAAGCTCAGGTAAGTACTGGGTGTACTGCGGTGACATGTTCTGGTGTTATCAGCGGTATATATGTGATGCTGTCTACAGTATGTCTGTGACTGTCTATGTCTACTGTCGATTACCATAGAATTGTGTGGCGCGGTATGATTATCATGCTTGTTTTTGCGCTGGGCTGCTATATTCCCACTGTATTGCAGCCCTTTGGCCTTGGCATCTTGCACATCGGGTGCATCGCGCCAGTGGTTGCTGCCAATAATGAACGTTCCGCCCCCCTTTGTTATACTGTTGACTTTTGAAGCGGCCTGACTTTCAGTTTTCAAGCCGGCCCCTTTAGGTATTAATGGCTGGGTTTAGGGTGCTTAACTCGTAAGGATCTGTGCGTACCGTATACACACATGTCACAAAAATATAAATAAGAAAATCATAAAAACCCGAAACACACTTCGTTTGAAAGACAGGCTTCGAAAATGTCGTGGGGCAGAGCCGCATTCAAGTATGGACACATACATAGTAAAACCAAAGGTCTGCTTTCAAGACTTACAGCAGATTAAAACTTAACTTTTAACCTAACATAAGTAGGGCACTTCTAGGGCACTTTGTTAACGATCATTTTTAGACGTGCCCTAACCCTGATATGCAACCTGTATTCAATGTTGTACATTTAAAATGATGCTAAAGCGATATGCTAGGGACTGTATTAGGGTATTTCCATTAGTCAGAGTGCAAATTTTGCACTTGGGTCTTATGATAATTACTTGGTGAATTTCTGACGATGAATAGCATTTTCCCTACCCTTATGCTATCCACCTTAAAATGCCATTTCCATAACTGTTTTCAGAAGTATATTTGGATTTTGAATGCTTGGGTTATTGCAAATGTGTGGAATTCAGAACCAAACATATTCAATCGCAGTTCTTAGGGCGGGAGTAAGCCCTAATCATGTGTGCATAAACCCTGGTTATAGATGCTAGTATCGCGGGGGTGCTTGAGTTATAATAAACGGTGCTTGAATCATAATCACAGGTGCTTAAATCTTAATGATGGGTGCTCAACCCCTGGAGCTTTGTAAAGGCAAATGAAAATTGCTGGGAAGGCAAGGTAATAAGAGGACATCGAAGTTTCTAGGGGCAAGGCGAAGCCCCTCTAGGCTGCAAATATTGTTGCGGGGGGGAAGGCAGACAACCCCATGCAATAGAAAGCTTCATGGTCCTGTGGGGGGGACGGAAGGGGGCAAGTTCCCTAGACATCATAGCTTGCTGCTACAGCGGGATCAAAATCCACACACAGCACGTGGGGGCAGAAGTGCCATACCCATGGATGATTATTACCATCACAGTGAGATTACACGCGCGAGGCTGGGACATACCCCACGTGCGGATAGCATAATCACACAGCATTCTTGTGAAGACAGTGTGGCAAGTTGGCTATCCTAAGAAGCCGTCGAAGGCGACTGCCAGGGGGGGGTGGGGGTGGAGCGTGTCTAGGCGGGTAGCCAACAGCTGGGAGGGGCAAAGTCGCCCCTCTAGAAGTTTAAGGTTACAGCTAGGCAGGGGCGGGGCAAAGTTGCCCTGCTCAAAGTTTAATTTTACAGCCAGGGGGGGCAGAGTCGTCCCCCTTGAAGCGTAAACTTACAGCTGGGTAGGGCAGAGTTGTCCCTCTACGGCTAGAAGTGTAAGCTTACAGCAAGGGAGGGCAGAGTCGTCCCCTTTGAAGTTTTAGCTTACAGCAAAGAGGGGGGGAATTGACCCCCCTGTAAGTTTAAGCTTTATACAGCTAGCTAGGGGGGGCAGAGTAGTCATCCCCCTTGATGTATAAGCTTGCAGCTAGGGGAGGCAGATCCCATGTCGCATCTCCCCCGCCTCGTGCCCCCACCCCCTGGAAGCAATATTCATATGCCCTTATGATAATTGGCAAACAATATTGTTTTGAAGGAATGTCATTGCTAAGATGTCACGCTCTAACAATATCGTTCCAGCTTATTTATATTTTGCAACATTCCATAGCGATGGCGTCCCTTGGCAGGTTAATCAACAGTGTGATTTCTGTAAAAAGTGAGGCACCGTCACACAAGGTACAAGGTTCGCACACAAAGAAACTGCAGGCAACATGTTATGTCAGGCAGGTGGCCTGACGTTGGGTAGCCAAGCAGGGGTCCAGCTGAAACCAAGAAGGTAGCATGGGTCCCGGAGTTCCCGGAGATCCGTCAACAGTAAGACGCAAGGGTCTATCAACCGCGGCAGAAGCTATATCACACTGAGCGCACGTGTACAGTATTGTGTTTTGATAGTGTCTATTGGCCTACTATAAGCCACCTTATCAGGCCCCTCGTAAGGTGGTTTAAGCCGCCTTAAGGATTTTGTGGCATTGCGGAGGCCCGACTCACTGTTGTAAGTTGATGGGTGATGAAACCATTACCAATGAGCGTCAAACAACCTAAATTATTATATATATGGCTGTCAGACCATGATATATGGGTTCTCGTAGTGATGCGTGTTGAAGTTGGCGTTCAATGGATGCTGCAGTGGAGTCTCACACGCAGCGGAGAAACCATATAACTCCGAGATTCTACATATATTATTAACTTGAAACTGCATATATGCAAACTTAAGATGTTTGACACCCATTGGTGTTTCGTTCATCACCCAACACCTTGCCAAGCCCTCGTAGGCCTCCGCAATACCTCCCTTCTCCTAAGTTGGGTTAAGCCACCTTAAGGATTTTTTGCACACCCCCCAACTTTAGCAAACCACCGCACACGACAATCTTGACATATACTTGCATAATAAGTTTTGAGGGGACCTATGGACCCATGAAGTCCATCATACAGCATTTGTCTGGGTTCCAAAGACCAATTTCTTATGAGATATTGGCATTTGAAATCTCCTCTTAAGTTGGCTTAAGCCAACTTGTGTAATAGACAATAGTCTCCTCCAGAAGTATAAACTGCCTTGCCATGAAACATTGCTCTGCAATTGCAGCAATAACTGCATGTTAAGGAGAGTAGAGTCTTGCTGATCAGTGCATTGTGATGCGATTACACGTCATCAAACCGAAGTAGAGCTATAACTCCTGTCTGCGACTCTCAAATCAAGATGAATGCCAGCTAATCACTGGAAAGGCGTGATGCGTCAGGTCGGAGAGACAACTGGATTCTCCCTTAATATTCTGAAGAGTATATTTCGCTTGAGGCACGCGACGATACGAGAAGCAGAGTTGCCTCTCGATACCACACCACTCAAGTGTGCCTATATTGCCCTAAAATATATCAAAAGCAAAGAAGACAGCCCTTTTGGGTTGCGGAGAGCTTTGTGAGGGAGCCTAGCTCTCAAGCTAATACGTTATGCAGAGTAACAAGCGGCAGGCTCAGTGACTTACCGCAATACTTTGTGAGATGGACGCCGGTTCTTTGTATTTACAGATGTACGCAATGTATGCAAACTCCTTGCTTGGGCTGTCAACGTGTGAAGTGGTGCAGACAAAGGTATGACTCTTGCTAATAATCTGAAATCTTTGTATGAGTAGGCTCATCGTCTGCTAATAATTGCATGGCCCATAAATTGATCAGAGTGCGTGAATATATTCAAATCTGTCGAGCCTTTACCAATGCTGAAGACGCATGGGCTTTGTGCATGCAATCTTTGTGCAAGCGTGTGCATGCAATCTTGTGCTGAAATTTGGCTGAAATGTGCAACTCAAGTTTTTCACATCCGTCCCTGGGTATGTTATGAAGCATTGCCAAATCTGACTGGTCGTACCTCTTTGCCGCATATCTTAAACATCAACATATGGAATGATGCAAAACCTTGGAAAGTCGGGTTTTGAAGGCTTGATTTTGTCGTAAAAAGTCACTAAAACGAGCCTGCTAAAATGGAATCATTACCCCTCCAGATAGGTGTGTGGAGGCTATAAAGATGCTATATATCTCTCTCTCTCCTGCCTTATGTTGCAAAAGATTACCGCAGATCTACCATTCCAGCTTAAGTATTAAGTATGGGGAAACATTCCTTGAGCATAAGCTAATATTGAAAAGCACTTGACCACTTCAATTACACTCTGGCTTGCTACCGAAGCAACTCATTGGCATGCACCAAGCAACAGAGGCATCCGATAGTAAACACGGACCGCAACTTACACGTACATGTCGTATAAGGCACATACATACACGACACTTTACCCGGCGCGGGCGGGGCATACAAGGCTGCAATAACGATTACGGACGCAAAGTTGTATGGCACTGAGATTGAGGTATACGTATAATAATGTACACAGCGTGAATTTGTGGTGACGAGGCGCGCCCGTTTTCAGTATATAATGGCACAAAATACAATAGGTCTCTGACCGTATCCGAAACTCGTACCAAGGAATACTGAAATATTTTACCAATATTGATGCTAACACGTATATAAGATGTTGCACTGTCTCGGTAGTCGGATGCATATGTGCACGATATGTAACAAATCTATCCTGGGCGGCACTTTGGACGCCACTAATTAGCTTACACACAAACCCAGTTGGATGCCCACCTCCCACTCTTCTCCCCTTTTTGCTTATACACATAATGTGGTGGTGAACATCCAGTGATAAACATGCTTTGATGAACAAAATTTCAAATTTAAATTTCAAGGAAATGAGTTTCATCGCCAAGCAGTTGGGTTTATAGAATTACCAGCGTGAACATATTCTTGTGTGTGACGCGGGTGAATAAGGGTGTGTGTGCGCGCGCCTCTATACTTTTTCACAAACGCACACTTAGCAAGCTAATACTTTAGCTAATTCTTGTGTGCTTACGACACACAGAAAGTCGAAGTGCTGAGGGTTGTCTAGAATAATGTTGGAAAGAATGTATGTGCTTACTGCAGGTCATCACAGCGGGCTGGCTGTCTGCTACTGCACGTAAATTGCAACCACGACTATATCGAAATCCACTTATAAGCAGTGCGCCATGGCTCACTGGAGACAACATCAATCTGGCACTTGCGTGTGCTTGGAATTCATCACATGCGGCATCACAGGCGATTAAGGTGCTTCTGCCAGGCCACTATACCCGCGAAGGTGGAAACATGATACACGATACACAGCTTGTTGCAGAGATAATGGCCCGAGAATCGATGCACACCTCGGTGATTGCTTGGCTTGCCAATACAACAATATCTGTGGATCCAGCTTGGATGCCTACTCAAGTGGACGGGGAAATAACGAATGCTGCAAATATTACACATACCTTGATAGATGATGAGTTGCTGAAACGTGAAAATTTGGCAGACATCATTTGGCAACACGCAATATACGCACAAACCCAGCAGGATCGATCCGTCACAACTCCAAAAAGTTCAGCTCATCCTCAAGTAAAAAAACAAGTGAAGGAGGAATACAAACCAACCGTTGAGTACAATGGACAAGGTATGGTGTTCTTCGTTGCAATGTCACAATCATGAGGTGGATGTGCAATTTTGTAAAGATACACACAGATATGTACAAGTATACTGGCTGCATGCCCAGTACTATTGTTCGGTATAAAAACGTATTTATCATGAGATAGATTGTCAACATAAAAATGTGTATGCTGTCGCATGCATACTGTCAGTAGCTACCATAGGCACATCTCGAATTCTGAGGTCGTAAGGCCAAGACCCAAAATTGCTATTATTGGTCAGTTTTTTTATAGACTGGTCAATATAAAAACTTGGCCGCTACATCGACAAAATGCTAATTCAAACTGTAATATTATTATGCACATTTCAAAATTTCACACAACGCACCGTTATATTTATACTTTGTATTTTTCGCCTGACGCTATACTATGATTTACTATTGATAAAAACATGGACTATGTCGTACATTACGTCGTCCCGCCCAAGATCCTCAACATGAACAAGCCACTGCTATGATTATGTGTAGATTGTGCTGATAACATGACAGATTAACAAATCCTAAGCACATCATTTGATCACTCTGACTGATATCCGTCATAATTCAAGATGTCGGACAAGACCCATACTTGACCATGTTTATTGTTGTTAAATTTGCGTGCAAAACTTCTGATATACGCTACTTGGAATAGCATACTTGTGCCAAATGCCACAAGTTATCACAATTTGTGAATATTATTACGGTGGTTTAACCCCCACCAACTTCGCTTATTGTTGCTTTGTGTAGGGCAGACGGTGGCACTGAGATGCCCCACGAGCGTTTTCAAAGGAAGTTCAATGAGTAATGACCTTGCGTTTTGGCCCATAACTCTCCTCGACCACAACGGACCATCCACATACGACACATAACATATTTGCATTTTCATCATTTTCACATTCATGATTCATCCAAAGCATATCTGGCGCATATGCACACCGATGAAGTACATAATTTGTTTGGGTACATCACATGCAAGATTTCACCCATGCTTGAAACCGCCACCGGCAAAATGTTGGATATGAGTACGTAGTATAATGGATATAATTATATATGTGCTGTAACGGGGCTATGTGGCAAATAGTGCATCAACATTGGTCTTGGTGCAAAAATGCGTATTGCCAGATGTTGGTGATATCAGTGTGTTGTTTACTCCAAGTACTTACAACCCTCAAGCATAACCAACATGCCACAACAAAGCCGTGCATCAGATTAATCCGCTTTTCACAGAATATACAAATATGTTCACTTATTGCCATAGGACAATGCAATGTCAAGGCAAGATATGCAGCCCATTGATTCATGGTGTACTAATCGGTTGATGTTGATTGTTCGTGCGACGGGGTGTTTTCTGTGCAAGCAAACAAACAAATAGATGGCGATACTATGAGATGGTTCAGTAACTTTCTTCGTATGATGTTGATGCCATTTGACCGCATTGCTAGAAGTGGCATGCATATGTGGGGTGCTCTGAAAACATCATCTGCTGTACAAACCAGCACAGAAAAAACATCTACATCAGGCTCCTCAGAACAAATTGGAAAACAACGATGCTTACTATTGCCCAAACAACTAAGGTCATTTCCAGCAACTATACCAATCAGTGTACAACATCTCGGCAATGTGAAGTTGCATATAAGAACACTCAGCACAGATATCAAGGTAAGGAATAATGGTATATATGCCAGCGTGCTTTGATGCCTAATACGATAGTATGAACTTGATAATATACTTTGGCTTACCACCACGCACTTTTACGATTTGTTCAAAGCAGCATAGGCATCTAATGATTAAATCACGCAGACCGTGATAATCACGACGTGTGTCTCGGCGCGACGGGTGGCCCAGATTGATGGCCGTTGCCATCTAGCAATTGAAAGTAAATCATTGTGGGACATACAAGGCTACACACTAAGTGATTCACACTGTGAAACACACATAGATAGGTATGAACGAAGGTCGCTTCATCGTTGGTAAATGTATGAAATACATCCATACCATCATCATATTAGTATCATGCAGCAGGAGATGTTTCACACGCGCGCGTATAACATATGGTATGTCATGAATACATGCATGTGAGTAGTGGTTTTGACAACGTTTACCCTCAGAAAACAATTCTTGAAGTAGCACTTGCGCGGATTGTTAGGAACAGGCTACTCGGCACGCTGCAGCCTGGGGCAATTCACCCAGAGTCCTGGGAAGTCCCCCACCCCCAGCGCACCAAAACGAAGGTCTGGAAGGCCCGAACCCTCAAGATCCAGCAAAGCCTGGGGGAATCCGATGTGAATTGCTGCCCCCCCCCAGGAGCAAAACGTGGGCGGCCATATCGTTCGCTGTGCGTGTATAGTACATTTGCAATATTCAGGCGATAGTCACACCGATTACTTCTAAGTAGGTTGCTACAGTATTCATGATAGGTATATTGTATCTGTGTCCTGAGCTGGGCTTTGGATTCAGCTTGCTCGTTTACACATGGTTGATACTCAGTCCTCATGTAGCCAACAGTATATTTCTGGAAGCAAAAAGCACACATACCCTATTTAGTTATACACTGGCTTACTACAAAGCGACTGGCATGCACCAAGCAATAGACGTATCCGATAGTAAGCACAGATCACGACTTACTGTACATGATTGTATGTACATGGCTTATAATGCATATATGTTATGGCATGAGCGCGCCGCTGGTATATGTCAGCCAATTTTGGCATCGATGAGTGCGCTTGTGCTAAAACGACTGGCATGTGCTAAAATCTTTAGCACGAGCGCATTCGTCATGCCAAAACAGATGATCATCCCACAGTATGAGCGCGCTGCTGGCGATATGCCAGCGAGGGTTTTTAGCATGAGCGCGCTCCTGCTAAAAGTTTTAGAACAGGCACGCCATGGGATGTGGGTGGGTGTCCATGGGGATGCTGGGGGATGAGGGAGGATGGTGGGGATCTTGGGAGGCCCTGAAATTATACATGTG
>LGRX02003339.1:0-15765 GCA_001247695.2 Cymbomonas tetramitiformis
TTAGTTCCAAAGATGAATCAAAGTCTTTTATGAGTTTGTATGAACCCGCATACAAGCTAGTCTCTCAAAAAGCACCCGTGCTGATAGAGTTTGACGTGTCGAAAAGTAAAGGGTACCTTCTTTTCGATAATGGTGTGTTGGATTTGAAAAACTTTGAATTATTGAAGAAGCATCCAAGCTATAACTTTATCAACAAAATACATCGGGACTATAATGTTTCGGAAGATTACTCCGAATTGAAATCTGAGGTGATTAGGAGATTGTTTGATAACCCAATTACCAACATTGAAAAACGAGATTATGTGCTTGAGCAATTAGCAAGGGGGGTGGCGGGTGAAATATGTGATCGACAATTTATGTTTTTGATAGGTGACACGGCTTGCGGAAAAGGGAAATTGACTTCATTGTTAAAACGTGCATTTGAAGAATTCCAATATGAATTTGATGGAGAAAATTTAAAAGCCAAAAAGTACAAATCCGATATGGAAAATGAACGAAAATGGACTTGGGCGGTTGAGCTGTGGCATAGACGTTTTGCCATAAGTAATGAATGTGACATAGGTGTTGAAGCGACAAAAAATAATTTTGGCGAACACAAAATGAGAATTGAAAAGTTGTCCGCAACCATTTTGAAAAAGTTTTGCAGTGGCGGGAACGAAACATTACCGATGCGAGAGTTGTATCAAAACGCCACAAATGTCAAAATACAAGCATATATGCTTTGTCTATCCAACGATACACCCGAGGTTGAAGGGGTCGATAGAGCATACACGGATAGAGCAAATTATGTTCAATGTGATAGAACATCTAGCGATAGCATTATGGAACCAAACGATGCCTACTTTGTGAGAGATGATAGCATTGATAATTTCGTAAACCAAGTAAATGTAGCGGATGCATTTATTAGTATATTGTGCGACTATTATCGAAAAAGTATTATCAATGGTCGAACTCCCAAACCTGAATTTGTCAAATCTGAAGTAGCGGAAAGAACGGGTTCTAATAGAGGTGGATTTGAATGGATTGAGGCTAATTATGAGATTTACAAAAGTAAAGACATTCTAAAAGACTTCAAAGGTGTAATGACAAAAGAAGGAATATATAGATTTGATTGGAAAAAAGTTGGTGATTGGTATGTTATTATTGAAAACGTACACGATTGGTTTATAAAAGATGGAAATTTAATGACCGCAACCGAATTTGGCAAGCTTTTAACAAAACATCATATATATCCCGCTCAACGAAAAATCAATGGTAGGACTAAACGTGTACGTGTTGGAATGCGCAAACCTCAAAGACACTCCGATGATGATGAATCGGATGCTTAATATACAATTGTTAAACATAAATATATATACATATAATATACATAAAAGGTATTGGGTACGTGGTAATGGGTTGTTTTAAAAAGTATTTCAAAGGAAGAAAAGTATTTTTGTAGAATAAATTTTATGAAATAGAAAATGTTTTTAAAAATGCCCATTACTAGCTACTCGCTACTATAATAGAATTCAAACAAAATAATTGAAATCTGGTCTTACCCAAATTAATACACCTTCACCCGCTCCTGCAACTTTTGATTCCATTGCTGTACCAATAATCGAATCTCCCGCATTAATCTGAGCGCTAATAATCTCACCATTTGCTATGCATTTAACACGTTGCCCTTTAACGTAGGTGTTGTCCGCAGCAGTTGCATTTCTGCAAGTAGTAAACCCACGACCTATCAATACGAAACACGATTGGCTTGCGGCACTGTCTTGAATACAGACACCGATGGGGGTGCAGTTTTGATTACTTTGAGTATACGAGTTATTGAATGGTTGAACTCCATTCACGGTGTTTATTCCATCATCATCGAACATAACAATAGTCGAAGCTGAAATCGTATCGGCGGTGTTATTAACAAATGTAAATACATCGCCCGTAAATCTCAACGGATTTGCTGGAAGAGTCGTATGCGCATATGCTTTCGTGATAAGTGTTAAAGGAACACCCGTTAGTGTGAGTGAGTTGGTTGAACTTGGATAAGCGTAATTTAATGAATTGGATAGAATGATACCCGCTGCATCTAGGTCTCCACTAAGATTTATGTTTGAAGCGGTGTCCCCGTTTGCGACCACTTGTGCGAGCGTACCTATGGAGCCTTGAAGTACTGCGCCACTTCTAACTTCATTTGATGCTGAATCATAATACAATTGCAAACTTTCTGAACCCACATCTGGACTTGCCCTAATAGGTCGAATATAACAACTACTTGCAACACCGGCATTTAATTCAATCCCGCTTGCGTTCAAAACAATTGTGTTATCTGTGTTTACCGCACTCTGAGCAGAGTTTTGTCCTGCCAAAGCACCAATGTTTATTGAATTTTTACCAGCTGAAAATTCTCCTGCATATTTCGCAATATTCACTGCTTCATCAGCACAATTATTTTGACCGCAATCGTCGCCGATGCAAACTGCATAGCTACCACAATTATTGTTGGCTGCCCCCGAACCAATCGCAATGGTATCATTACTAGTCGTATTGTTTATAGATAATGCATTACGACCAATAGCAATACTGCGTTCTCCAATATGGTCGGCATTGGTAAATCCTTGAGTTTGTTCTCCGATTGATACTTTACCTAAACCGCCGCTTCCTGATTCAATTCTAAGATTATTTCCACTGAGTTTCTCTTGATTGACAATCATTGTACCGGTACCTGTGTATGAAACATCAACTACGTCGCTTGTAGCACCTCGAGTAGTCACATCTTGAAGTGTAGATGTATCAGGTTGGACGGGGAGATTTATTAAACCTGAGCCATCACCGACAAATGCAGATGCCGTAATACTATTTGTAGTCGTACTACCCAGGTCAGTAACTGATTGGAGATTCTGATTAGCACCAGATGGCAAATTGCTTAAAAGACTACCGTCTCCACGGTATTTACCGGAGGTTAATGTAATATCACCTGTATTGAGCACAAGTGGACCGTCGTTTATCAATACCCCACTGCCTAACGGCTCAATATTAATAACCGTTTGGAGGCAAGAGATTTCATTCAACCCTGTTTCGCCGATTTTAATTCTTGTTTGTTCGACCGGGTCTAACGACTTAATCTCGAAAGAGTTGTCAAGGTCATCAAGTCCTGCTGAAAATCGTGATTTGGAGACTGGGTTGTTTAATACAAAATCATTGAATTTTATCGAAGTGTGAACTTTTAGTGAGCCATCAGTCAATAAAGACATTTGTTCACGCTCGAGTGTTGGGTCTTGTGTGTCAATCCACTTAATATCGTTCTGGTATCGAATATCGCTACCGATGTGCATCGTTTGAAGTGGATTATCAATCGAGCCTATAGTTTGACATTCAACCGTATTTACCACTAATGGGTCACTTACACTTACAATAGGTTTCCCATCTTTCATTAAGGTGTCCACGCTCAAATTCTTTATGAATGCATTTTCGCCTAAAGAGAAAGTTGACATTGTTATATATTATAAACTTAAGATTTTTATATCGAGCTAAATCTTTTTGTATTTCACAGTATATTTATCAGTATTCGGCGCATCTTCTTCTATATAAAACTGTCCAATTGTCGCGGCAGCTTCAAGCGGCATACTAGCTGGATTTACAAACAAGCCTTGTCCTATATTCATATTTTTGGCAATAGTGCAAGAACCCGCTGTCCGTAAAGGATTTAGACTGGCTGATACGTATTTTCTATTCGCATTGTTGTCATCATAATCATTCTCCGCTACAAATTGTTGAAAAAAGCATCTACCGTCTGCTCTTATTATCATATCATCTCCGCCGCCAATGGAAGCGGCTCCATTTGCTACATTTTTATACGTCAAAATTATTGCATCCGCTATTGTTCCGGCTGGTAAATCAAATTTCAGAGCTGGTTTTCCGGGGTCATTATCCACATTTAACAATAAACCTGAATTTGTGTTTACTTTCAACGTTTCGCCACGAATAATAACATCGTTAGGATTACTTACAGCATCTCCACTTTGCAATGCAATCTCTGCCTGTCCATTTCCCCTAGTATTTAATAATGTGTATACATTTACCGAAGAATCGCCAAGTAATCCTGTAGCATTTAGGAATGATATATCGTTATTGATTTTTACATTTGCATTAGTATCAGCGGGTTCCAAATCTGTGCCCGTTTGTGTCCACAAACCATTTCCTCCTCCGCCAGTAGGAGGTGGACCCCCATTGAACGTTGTGCATTGCAGATTTTTGCAGATAAGTTCGTCACTAACAACCGCCGTACTTCCAAGTGAAAAGGCAGACATCTATAATTATTATAATATATAAAATATATATTATATGCATTCATCAAACCATATTAGGAATTTGCTCCATTTGTCGTGTTCGAGGTATATTTGCTTGTTGCCGTTGCGAATTTTTTGCAGGTATTGGCGTTTTTGACGAATCCACAAATTTGACGCCGTGTACATAAATTACGTTATCGTCAAATTCATCTTTACGAATTCCTTGCTTTTTGTAATCATAATTTGAATGCCAATGTCTATCTTCAAATGCTCGTTGCCTCTTTTTGTCTTTGTTGCGTGGAATGTAAAACAACCAATTTGCAAAACCTTGAAGCTCATCGGGCGCATTCTTCGATGTATACCTAAAATCTGGGTCTATATTTGCTAAGATATCGGGATTCAAATCTTCCGAGACACGATTTGCATAATCTTGCGGACTTTCATCTTCTTTGGCTGAATAGTAGGCATCATACACCGCTAATCCATAAAGACCCGCATCTAAGGATTTTGATGCGATTCTTGCCAAGCCGAGGCGAGCTCTTAACGGCGATACCCTTTCCGATTCTATGTTTTTTGGAGTATAGAATTGGTTGATATCGTGTAGTTCGCTTATTTCACTTTCCGTGCTTGGTTTAGGTAAGACATATTTGACATCATATGTAGCATCCTTGTGCTTTAAACGTCTTGCGCCCATTGATACCAAGTCACCTTCGACGCCGTATATGTTATGAATTCTATCATTTGGAACGTTACCCACAGGTTTTTGAAATGGGTTTATTATTGCGGGATTGAATAAATGAGCCTCTTTTATTCTAGATTCTTTAGATGCATACTTTTCCATCAGATAATTTTGTACACCGCCGCCTAAGCTATGCCCCGTTAACGCCACATTGCTAGTTGGATATGCATTTAATACATCTATTAAACGACTCTCAGCTTGCTTATATCTACCCGTTTCTCGTTGTTTTCCGATAAGAGTTTTTAGATTCACATCGAACCAATCCTCGTATGCTAACGGGATACGTTGTGGGTCACTAATTAAGACATCGGCATCTTTTAAACCCGACACATCACTTCCTCGTTGTGCAATAATAACTTCATCTCTTAACTTGTGTTTTAAAACAATTGCATTTCTATCCGACAAGTCTTTATCCAAGTCGTAACTCGGCAAATCCAACATTGCATTTTGAAAACGTTGTGGGCTTTCCTTCTTAAATGCATATGCATACGAAAGCTCACTCGCTCTAGCCATCTGAGCCATCCTCTCGTCATCTTTAGTGATAGTGTTTTTGCCTATTATACGTTGACCTAACGAGGTTTCTTTTGTCATTTCTTCAAGCAATTTGCCGTATTTTGTTTTTAGAAATCGATTATGAGCTTTATCTACTTTACTCAAACGTGTCGAGGTTGTCGGCTTTAAGGTATCTATGTCATATTTTGGCTTATTAGTGATTCCGGGCTTGGTTAGAACATTTTTGCCTTTGTTTTTGATAACGAGGGTTTTTGGTTTTTGATTTGAAACTTCATCATTTGTTGCCGTTCTTTTCGGTTTGGACACAAATGTGTTGTCTAATGTTCTATAGTTGAAAGCACCAAATGGTTTTTGGCATTTATTTTGGTCGGGATTTTCAAAACAACTTGTCATTATTATATACTTTCAATATATATATATATATTTAGGGAGTTTTAAAAGTATACACCGACGAATTTCCGGAAGGACCTGTGGACGATGATGGATAACCGCCGCTTGGAGGAGTAAATGTGGATACCGAAGGATAGTTAACGGCCATTTTACACATCTGACGAGGTTACGAGGTAAAATTTTCGGAATTTCGTCGTTTTTCCCTACGAACCCGTCAAAACGACTCCTTGATATCGTGTTGATTTGTCCAGTTTCACGAGGGAAATTGTCCTTTGTATTCATGCTTTTTTGTGGAAGGGTAGATGTCAGGAATTCATAAAATAGAGCAAAATTTTGTGCTCAGTTTGTTGCGTTTTAATACAAGCCGTACATTCAGTTTTTTTAATAAACAACACATAAAAATTGCGGTTTATTTATGCTTTAGGCTTCAACCGAGACTGTTGGTACAAGTGGTCAAGGAAAATAGCCGGCTTACAACATAATTACAATGGACCAACCCAGCTCGGCAATTTCTGCACCCCAATACTAAAGCAGCAAAGCTGCCCCTTCTCGACTCACGCAACACTTTCCTAAGGGTATTCCTACACCTCAATACTAACGTAACAGAGTTGCCCCTTTTCGACTCGCGCAAAACTTTCCTAAGGCGATTCTTACGCCGCAATGCTAACGCGACATAGCTGCCCTAAGGCGATTATTACACCTCAATACTTGAACGCGTCAAAATTGCCCTTCTCGACTCGTAAGACTTTCCTAACGAGTTCCATATTCACACCATTCAAAAACCGCTACCGGGAAATTAGTGCTACAGCAAAAACTTGTTTGTACTGTACTCAGGCTCGAGACGTCTAGAGTCGGCCCTTCCTCGACTCGCGCAAAACTTTTAAATATCATAATAATATAATAATAATGTCAAGATATAATAATAATGATATATCGTATATATTATAATATGTTGTATGTTATGATAACAATACTAACACTACTATTAATCTTTTTTTAATTTTTTTAATAGTAATAATAGTAATAATAGTAATAATACTAATAATTTTTGTCACCGTACTCCGTGTCCACTAGCAGAAAGGGAGACTTGCTGACGCGTGTCCACTGACCTTCGCTGCTTGGTCAAATAATTATCTAGATTTGAAATCAAAAAAAGCGGACACGGTACACGTCGCCAAGGCTTCATAGCCAAACCAAGTGCCGACGTCTTAAATGTGGTAGGTTTAGTGGGTAAGTTATGTATGTTTGAATTATGGTGTTTTAAGTGTGCGATTTCTCTTGCTTAAAAAACACGCGTTAAAAACATGCGCTTTGAGAGTTTGAGTGTCGGTAAAATACAACGGTATTTTTTCGTATGATGTTTTTACGTAAAGATCTTTGAAGCACAGATCTTGGTCCAAAGATCTTTGCGCAAATATAACCTTAAACATTAAAAAGCATTTGAAGCGCAAAGATCTTGAAGCTAGTAACTCGACTTTGCGCAAAGTTTACTTTAGCAATTAATGAGTACACGGAGCTTGCGCAAAGATTTCTTTACATCTTAAAGAGTAGTTCGAGCTTGCGCTAAGATCTTTGAAGCAACGATCTTTGCGCAAATATTACCTTAAACATTATTAAAAAGCATTTGAAGCTGGCGCAAAGATCTTGAAGCTAACTAGACTTTGCGCAAAGTTTACTTTAGCAATTAATGAGTACACGGAGCTTACGCAAAGATTTCTTTACAAATTAAAGAGTAGTTCGAGCTTGCGCAAAGATCTTTGAAGCAAAGATCTTTGCGCAAATATTACCTTAAACATTATTAAAAAGCATTTGAAGCTGGCGCAAAGATCTTGAAGCTAACTCGACTTTGCGCAAAGTTTACTTTAGCAATTAATGAGTACACGGAGCTTGCGCAAAGTTTTCTTTACAAATTAAAGAGTGGTTCTCAGAGCTTGCGCTAAGATCTTTGAAGCAAAGATCTTTGCGCAAATTTGCCAACTCAAACGTTGAAAAGCAGACGAAGCTTGCGCAAAGATCTTTGGAGCTAACTCGACTTTGCGCAAATATTTCTTTACAAATTAAAGAGTGTTCGAGCTTGCGCTAAGATCTCTGAAGCAAAGATCTTTGCGCAAATTTGCCAACTCAAACGTTGAAAAGCAGACATGCTTGCGCAAAGATCTTTGGAGCTAACTCGACTTTGCGCAAATATTTCTTTACAAATTAAAGAGGGGTTGAGCTTGCGCGAAGATCTTTGAAGCAGAGATCTTTGCGTAAATGCAAACTCTGAAAGCATTGAAAAGAAGACAAAGCTTTCGCAAAGATCTTTGGAGCGAATGTTTTAACATTAATGTCAGAAGTCTGAGTTTTGACATTAACCCCTATGGAGCGGATGAAATTTTTTTGCCAAAAGCACTAGTTTCACAAATGTGCCGTTTTCACGGTATATGGTACCTTGGTAAGTGTGGGTGATTCGTTACATGTTACATCACTCCTATAAAGTGATTTTGATCTATAAAATACATGATCGCATTATATATACAACGATATATCGGTGATATACAAGCCAAAAAACACGTTTTCCAGCAATCAGAAGTGTCAAAAATCAGTTCTCACAACCGCTTATTCGAGTATTAGGTCGCACCTCGACCATAAAACAATCGCCTTTACTTATGCCTTGAAATTGGTAATGGTGGCTGTAGTTAAACGCACGATTACATCGAAATATTCAAGCAATAAGGTGAAAAAAACATCAAAAAACAACGAAAAAACATCATTTGTCAAATGTTTTCCATACTTAAGGCCATATTGTGTGTTTTCGGGGGAAATCGACTGTTGGGAAAGTAAGTATTGCCCATATGAGGTGCATGGTCATTTTATATGATAGTGGTCACTGAACCAACAAATTCTTGTCGATGAATGGCATCTACACCTCGATTTTACACACTTTAAGATACTTTTGACCCAAATTCCATGCCTAGAAATAAGCAACTTTGGGGATTTTATTACAACAAAATTGCCTTTGGGTGAGATATATATACTAAGTATATGTGTAGAATAAATTGTTGAGGATTATATATACCTATTGCAACGGGTGCGCGAAGCTTGTATGGCCGATTCCGACAAGTGCTATCGGGCTGAGAAATGAATCCAAGCACAGAGTTTGAAGTGGTTGTACCGTATACGGTACAAACCGCTCCATAGGGGTTAATGTCAAAACAGGCGGGATCATCTCTTTTTCCTAGCATTATTGCTGCTTTTGCTGAGTTTTGACATTAATGTCAAAACAGGCGGGATCAACTCTTTTTCCTCTTATTATTGCTGTTTTTGCTGAGTTTTGACATTAATGTCAAAACAGGCGGGATCAACTCTTTTTCCTAGCATTATTGCTGCTTTTGCTGAGTTTTGACATTAATGTCAAAACGGGCCGGATCAACTCTTTTTCCTAGCATTATTGCTGCTTTTGCTAAGTTTTGACATTAATGTCAAAACAGGCCGGATCAACTCTTTTTCCTAGCATTATTGCTGCTTTTGCTGAGTTTTGACATATGACATTAATGTCAAAACAGGCGGGATCAACTCTTTTTCCTAGCATTTTTGCTGATTCTGCGTCGGAGGTTTGACATTAATGTCAAAACAGGCGGGATCAACTCTTTTTCCTAGCATTATTGCTGCTTTTGCTGAGTTTTGACATTAATGTCAAAACGGGCCGGATCAACTCTTTTTCCTAGCATTATTGCTGCTTTTGCTGAGTTTTGACATTAATGTCAAAACAGGCCGGATCAACTCTTTTTCCTAGCATTATTGCTGCTTTTGCTGAGTTTTGACATTAATGTCAAAACAGGCCGGATCAACTCTTTTTCCTAGCATTATTGCTGCTTTTGCTGAGTTTTGACATTAATGTCAAAACAGGCGGGATCAACTCTTTTTCCTAGAATGATCGCTGCTTTTGCTGAGTTTTGACATTAATGCCAGACACAAAAAAGTATGCGTGCTTTCCTCGAGAATAAGCACTTCTTTGCCTTTGCAGTTGAGAGACTTAAGAAGAGCAACTTTTTTACTCACTGTTTTGTAAACAATTATTTCTACCTAATTTTTACTCCTATTTTATGAACAATTATTACTACATGATTTTTACTCACTATTTTATAAACAAATATTCCTACCTGAAACTCACCATTTATAAACAATTATTTCTCCCCGATTCATGTAGATATATTTGTTTATAAAATAGCGAGTAAAAAGGTTGCTCTTTTTTTCGCTCTTCAAACTCGCTATTTTTTCTAAGTCTCTCAACGATTTGTAGAGCGGAAAGAAGAGCAACTTTTTTACTCACTGTTTTGTAAACAATTATTTCTACCTAATTTTTACTCCCTATTTTATGAACAATTATTACTACATGATTTTTACTCACTATTTTATAAACAAATATTCCTACCTGAAACTCACCATTTATAAACAATTATTTCTCCCCGATTCATGCAGATATATTTGTTTATAAAATAGCGAGTAAAAAGGTTGCTCTTCTTTTCGCTCTTCACACTCGCTATTTTTTCTAAGTCTCTCAACGATTTGTAGAGCGGAAAGAAGAGCAACTTTTTTACTCACTATTTTGTAAACAATTATTTCTGCCTAATTTTTACTCCCTATTTTATGAACAATTATTACTACATGATTTTTACTCACTATTTCATAAACAAATTTTTCTACCTGAAACTCACTACCAAAGGGGCAGCTTTGCTGCGTTAGTATTGAGGTGCAGAAATTACCAAACTTGGTTTGTTCATTGTTAGTATGTTGTAACTAAGAGTCTTGATGGTGCAGGCATCGGTTTGCCTTAAACAAGTGGTACCTTTCACCTAGGAAAGTCATAAAATACTCAAACTGAAAAAAAATATCAAGGGTGTGTCACAAAATACTTTTTTCGAGAAACGTATACAATAAAATCATACAAAATTTAAGGCCGTTTTAACTGATTGTATTCATGGGTCCTTCACAGTGGTGGCAATATTAAACTACGTATAGTTTTGAAAAACTCGGGTCCTCGTAACCTCGTAACCTCGTCAGTTTTGAAAGCTGGTTAACGGCGCCACTACTCATTGGTTTCATTTGATAACGTCTCTCGGGCATCGCTCTATTTAACATCGCTTCCGATTTTAGAAACTCGGTAAATTGGGTGTCGTCCGCAAATGTCGAAGTTTCGGGGAGAGCGTATGCCGAGACAATTGGGTGTCGTAGACGAATGTGACCTTGTGTTAAATGGTCCGTGTGACGAGATGCAAATGGATACAATTTATTCATTTGCCGTTCATCGTTTAATGAGTTGCCCCGTTTACCTCTCATCGTCGGAATGGCTGTGGTTGACAATGCTTGTCGAGTTTTGGTGGGTGTATAAAAGGTCGCACCATCAGATTCATTTCGGAGAAATGACTTAAACTCGTCCATCAAGTTGTGCCGATTGAGCCAACTTATTCCTTCCGATGGTGAAATTATTGTTTTTGAAATGACTTTTAAATTTTCGATTTCCGCTTTACTTTTGAATTCTTCAAATAATGCTCGCCTCTCAATTGGCGTCATATTGTCAATCTTATTTAACACAAAATGGTTATTGTTTACTAATAGCGGGTTGAACTTGGGTTCGGTGTAATCTATAATCGGTTTGCCGTTGATTAGTATTCCGTCATCGAAATTCGGTACCGAAGGTGCATATCCGCCAGATTTTTGTGCAAATTTTTGTGTTTGTTTTAGTAATTTTTCATGAGTTATAGGTGTTATTCCAAGAGCATTTGCTTCCATTTGCCTACATAAAGCCGCGTTTTTTGCGTTTACTTAAAGTTGAACGTAGCATATGATTTGTATTATTAATACATGACGCGCGACTCCCCCCCCCAAATTGGTAATTGGGTGCCCCACGACCATCCCGATGTTACCCATGCGCCCAGGTTGAGTTGGCTCACACGAATCGGTGACAGTGGACGATGATAACAATGACACCGACCAGTAACATGGCGTGGTCCTTGGCGATTCGCGATCGTGAAGGAAGAGAGACATCGTGACGCATTCCTGCCTGAGCTTCCCATTGGCCTCAGGTGCAGCATCGGGTCGTATCCAGTTTGGATTTATAAACGACGATGTGATCAGATCCGGGTATCTTCGTGCTCTTATGTGCTTATCTTCGTGCTTATTATGTATGAATTCACTGAGTAATTTTCACGTCTGATTTTCGTTACCCTCGCACCGTCACGTATCGACAGCTCCCTCGATAAACATCACCACAGCTAATCGATGACTGATCCACTAAGGTATCGAGGAGGAGATGATGCGAAGAAATGGAAGGGAATCCTCTATCCAATCCGTGTTTAATTTACATTTAAATGTATGTAACTTATGATTATTGCACATATTTGAGTTATGCTTCGATCGCTTTGAGAAAGCAGATTTAATCTGTCAGGTGAAATATGCCGTGTACTCAGTAGATCGGGCAGTGAGATCTTTATATAACGTGCAATCGTGCATCGTCTCCTCGAGTTAGGCGACACGACCGTGGCATGCACATCCAGCTCGTGCGAGCAGCTGAGAAAATCTGGAGATGCCTTTTCTCGGTCTCAGAACGAATATGGAATCGAGTGCGCTGACGCGGGAGCATGTGACACGGTTTCGATCACGGGCGCCATTTTCGCGATATGGCATAGGGGGGTGGCGCGAGTCATGTATAGCATAACATATTATATAACATTAAAATGGGCACCAGAAAGGAATGGATAGCGAAACTTCGCTCGTGCGCAAATGAGTATCAAAAAGGGAAAACTACTAAAATTGTCAATAGGTCTCCATCTAAACTAAAATTGCCTAGCATAAACAACACAAAAGCACCTATACGACCACAATATGATTTGTTGCCGGATGGACAATCACGAGCGATTGCGAAGACAATATATTCCCTCGAGTCACGAAGTTATTTGAGAAAACAAAAACAAATTTCAAATAGAATACGAGGAAAAAATAATCTATTATAAGATAATATACTAGTAAATGAAGTGCTCGTGTAAGGGTAAGCAAAAGAGGGCTAAAAGCTTGAAGAAAAATGCATTGTATTATAAACCCTTGTATAGGAAGCGTTCAAAACATATCTAGCTTATAAGATATATGGATATTTTCAATAATTCTTGCGATTTACAAGCGTTCGGAAATGTGTTAGTAATGATAATAGCGGCAATCTTCGGTGGCATACGAATGAGTCGTTGCAAATATATCGAAACCCCGTGTTGGAAATGCCAAAGAGAATTAATTAGTGAATCGGAATTGGCAACAAATGTGTAATTTCAAATTAGTTACACTCTAACTTGTGTCTTTTATAATCCATTTTTTGACACTCTCTCGAACAATAATATATCTTTTTGCATTTTGCACAACATTTAACTTCAACATTGACATTGCTACAATGATTGGCACACACTCTTTTTTCATTTTTAAAACCACAATCATATTCTTGCCAATCAGGAATTTCTTTATTTAAATACTCTATTACTTCGTTTGGTGGTTTTACACCTCCTTTTAAGCCCAAAATGCCTCTTCGCCAAACATACAATTGTTTTGCATATTTATTTTCAATGTCTCGCTCGGATTCCATACTTGATTTGTTTCAAGTTATGCTCATTGAATGGTATGTCTTAAAGTTAAAAAAATATGTGAGAGAATATGAGAGAATGTGAGAGAATGTGAGAGAATAACATAAACGATTAACATTTATTTATCCGAGCATTGTATATGTTTCAAAGTTAAAAGTTAAATCTTTTCATTCTTTTTAAGCATTTAATGGACGATTTATATTGTTGTATTTGTTCATATATATGTCTCCGATTAAAATAAATGGAAGTAAGTTGTCAAGTATCAAGCTGGATTTCCCTTATTTTCGCCCCCCTCGTTGCGCCTCCCCCCTCCAGCCCCCACCCCATTTCCACATGGTCACTGCATCGGATGGCCAAACGGACTTGATATTCGTGTTCCGCACACTCAAATCACAAAAATATGCTGGCCCCATGCTTTGCCATCCAGCCTTGGTGGTTGGGTAGCGCCCCCCTCAGGTATGCACCCAAGAGGTAGCGATTTTTCACACCCACCCCACCAACCCCCCGCACGAAGCTCAGTTGGTTCACACCACTCGGATGACCAAATCGACTTCAACTCACCTACCACCTTGTATGCACGACGTACATGACCCAATCTACCTATGGGTACCGACCATATGCCCCATCATGGCCGTATGCGACCACACCACACCGCCTTCCACGGGGTATAGGCTTCTCCATCAAATGATGGAGAGGATATCCAGCTTGATACCTGGAATCCCCGCCCAAGGCGCAACGCACCAATTGACGGCCCAAATCGACTTCACCACAACCACTCCCCGATATATCACTTGTCTATGACCCAACCTACCTTAGGGTACCGATCGCACGCCCTGGCATGCTCATACGGCACTGCCATACTCGACAACCTAGAATCTATCCCCGAACTTTCCCGATCGATTTCGGCCGCGCTACCACCGCAAGTTAGGGTTTCGGCTGCGACACCTCGTTGGCGGACTAAATCGACTTCAACCGACCCGCCGCCTTGTATACAACTTGCATACGATATATTCTGTCTTACTTTAAGTTCGCTTGCACTCCCATGCTCATCCGCCATCAACTCTCCACCCCCCCCACCCCCTTTGCCCCACCGTGATTCAGCGAATAGCTCAGTGGCGCCTGTCAGCCCCGCAGGGCGGCTCCGTATTTATGGCCACCTCCCGTCACCAAATCGAGCAGCGGACCTCGGATTCGGATTCAGCGCGAGGTTCTACCCATACTACCGCCCCTCACTTCTCAGCCTAAGCCCGCCATCGAAATTTCGCAGTTTGGGTACTCACGAATAACAAGCTGGATTTCCCTTATTTTCGCCCCCCCTCGTTGCGCCTCCCCCCTCCAGCCCCCACCCCATTTCCACATGGTCACTGCATCGGATGGCCAAACGGACTTGATATTCGTGTCCCGCACACTCAAATCACCAAAATATGTTGGCCCCATGCTTTGCCATCCAGCCTTGGTGGTTGGGTAGCGCCCCCTCAGGCGTGCACCCAAGAGGTAGCGATTTTTCGCACCCACCCCACCAACCCCCCACACGAAGCTCAGTTGGTTCACACCACTTGGATGACCAAATCGACTTCAACTCACCTACCACCTTGTATGCACGACGTACATGACCCAATCTACCTCTGGGTACCGACCATATGCCCCATCATGGCCGTATGCGACCACACCACACCGCCTTCCACGGGGTATAGGCTTCTCCATCAAATGATGGAGAGGATATCCAGCTTGATACCCTGGAATCCCCGCCCAAGGCGCAACGCACCAATTGACGGCCCAAAACGACTTCACCACAACCACTCCCCGATATATCACTTGTCTATGACCCAACCTACCTTAGGGTACCGATCGCACGCCCTGGCATGCTCATACGGCACTGCCATACTCGACAACCTAGAATCTATCCCCGAACTTTCCCGATCGATTTCGGCCGCGCTACCACCGCAAGTTAGGGTTTCGGCTGCGACACCTCGTTGGCGGACTAAATCGACTTCAACCGACCCGCCGCCTTGTATACAACTTGCATACGATGTATTCTGTCTTACTTTAAGTTCGCTTGCACTCCCATGCTCATCCGCCATCAACTCTCCACCCCCCCCACCCCCTTTGCCCCACCGTGATTCAGCGAATAGCTCAGTGGCGCCTGTCAGCCCCGCAGGGCGGCTCCGTATTTATGGCCACCTCCCGTCACCAAATCGAGCAGCGGACCTCGGATTCGAATTCAGCGCGAAAGTCTACCCCTACTACC